>JAOWBL010069854.1:6772-18849 GCA_028564865.1 Zenarchopterus dispar
GAAGACACCTACGAGAGCATCTTCATTCGTGGAGGTGTGACTTGCTGTGGGCCTGGGATGGTCTGAGGACAAGGCCTAAGGACAAGGCCTGAGGACAAGGCTTGAGGACAAGGCCTGGGATGGTCTGAGGAGAAGGGCTGAGGACAAGGTCTGGGATGTTCTGAGGACAAGGCCTGAGGACAAGGCCTGAGGACAAGGCTTGAGGACAAGGCCTGAGGACAAGGCCTGAGGACAAGGCCTGGGACGGTCTGAGGACAAGGCTTGAGGACAAGGCTAAGCTAAGCTTAGCTAGCATATGCTAATCATGCATCGCCTAGATGTTTCTGGTGTTGCCACTGAAACGGGAGGTCCTTCAGCAGATATTTGATTCTTTTGGGACCTTTCCAAGCGGAGGTTCTTGGACCCGGTAGGCTGCAGTCAACCGGTCCAGTGGCGGGGTGTCCCAGTGGAGCTCCACTGGTCCTTGTTTTCCTTGTTTCAGCTGAGGGAACTTCGTTGTTTCCGTGGCAACAGTTCAGATGATGCTTAGATTTGATCAGAACAAATGGAAAGTAAATATTAAACCAGATCAGAGGTCCAAATACATCATCCAACCCAACGTTTCCTGCTCGTTCGCCCATTTTCAGTCCTGCAGAGAAAAAACAGCCTTCATGAGAAGAAAAGAGTGATGTCACAGTTTGTCCAGTTCTTCGTGGACAGTCTGTGGGCGTGACCCCGCCTTTCCCGCGAGGAGGCGGATGGGTGGATGAATGAGAGTTCAATAACAGTTTTGCTTGTTCAGATTCATTCACTCTCCTTATCTCCCACGATCCCTCCGTCTGAAGACCTCCACCCCTCCACCACCCCTCCATCAGCGTCTTGATCTGTTTACAGTCAGCTTCTGCTGAAACAGCATCCCACATGCTGCTCACAGCGGCGTATTATCTCGCCTGTCTTTAAATCTCATGTCTGCCTCCAAGTCCTCGGCAGGATTTACGCCCGCTGACGATGCTGACAAGCCTCTACTCCATCTTCTGGTGGTGGACCGGCTGGATTCACGAGTTCTTATTTCCTTGTGGATCCCGTTTGTGCTCCTGCTTGAAGAAAGTGGTTTTCCAGAACCCGGCAGCAGGTTTAGAAGTTCGTGTCCAGCAGAGTCCGAGACCTGCATTCTACTAAACGGCCAGCAGGTGGCGACTCTTGTTACCGCTAACAGAGTCCGACTGAAAGAATTACGCTGCAAGATAATCTGCAGCTTAACGAGGGTGTGAGGGTTCACTCCTTCATATTGGATGAAGGAGTGAAACTCCCCCGAATGCAATTAAAAAGATCATTAGTATATAATATTCGTCCACAAAGAGGTGAGCAGCTCCACCCATCGGTGTTGCAGAATTTTGTCACTATTCAAACGAGAAAGAGGTGATGCTCTATGTTCTTACGAAACCTCGTAGATGGTTCTCAAGAGTTTCATCTGCTCAAAAACATCTACCGGTTCTTCTTAGTTGAGATCTGAAGCTTCGACTTGTAAACACAGTTTGGTGAAATCTGGGTTTCAGCCTTCTTCGCCTGGTTTTTCTGAGCTTTTGTTGGTTACCTGGACTCTCCAGGTGGGTCTCAGCTCTGGACCTTCATGTTTAATGTTCACCATGTGGTTCAGAGCTCATCTTTGTCTTCTCTTCTCAACCGCCTCGTCCTGACTTTTGTCTGATGTTTACATGAAGAAAAATCAAATCGGATACTTGATAAAGGCGTTAGATAACGTCTGTGTCAGTTCAACCTCTTTATGGCCCACTTTCCCCGAGGTACCGAAGCTGCCGATCACTTCATTACATAAACACGATCCGGAAACCATCACAACCTCAACAGTAATCCAGTATAATGTGCCTGGTTTGGAAGTGAAAACATTCAAGAATAATGTTGGAATTGAGAATTTTAGACGTTTTTTAAATCACTTTTTCTCTGATTTAATGAACTCAAATGTAAATTTTCAATTATTTGCCTCTGAAAACAGATAAACAGGAGTAAATAAAGACAAACACCTACCTTAGAGATATCTAAGGATCAAATAAACATCCAGGAATCCGACGGAAAAGCCAACGAAAACTTCCACCCACCGTCTGACCAGGAAACCAGTAAAAAGCATCTGAACAGCAGCCCACCCGCCCTCCCGAGCTTTCTCCACCTCCTCAAGAGAACCCTGTGACCACCATCGTCTTACCATCATACACCACCACCGGCGGTCGGTCCTGATGCTGCATCCGGGGCGACGGGCTCCGCTTCTGGTCCACCGGGGATACCCGCTGACCCCGAAACCACTCAGACTGACATCTCTGCCGTGGCCGTGAAATACTGTCCGGACCCTTCCAGAAACAACCCGGGCGTTCCCTCTGTGCTGAATATGCCTGATATGTTTCCTGGATTGTGGAAAATATCTGCCTCCGCCGGGCAGGACGGGGCAGGGCAGCGGCTAGGAAATGGCTCCCTGCTCGGACCAGACCCGTATATTAGCCGCTCACCCATGCACACACTTGTCAACATGTTGATGCAGCATTGATCCAAAAGTCGCCTGCGGCAACTGTATCTGCAAGTTGCAGGTTTGTACACTGAACACGAAATCAATGTGGTTCTTGTAGCAGGATGAACCCCATCCAGTCATTCAGCTCCTAGAGTTTCCTGCCACAGATGCACAGAAGTGAAAGCAGAAGGGATGTTGGTGCAACGTGACACTCCTGCTTCACGGCGGCGTCTCCGCCGGCCTCTCAGGGAGACACAAGAGCCAGCGTGTGGCCATTGATCTGAACATGAACTCACATCTTAACACAATTAAACGTGACAACGAGCTCCTCAGGACGCGTACTTAGCAAAAACCGAACCACCTGCTTGATTTGATTTGATTACTGCTGCCATCTGCTTTCAAAGCTCCATCCTGGGACGCAGATATTATGAAACCCGCCCGGAGGCGCAGTGAGCCGGTTTGTCCAGCAGGTGGCAGCGTTGCCTTGTTATTGAACCCCAGAGGAGGAAATCAAGGTTTGTCGTGTCAAATATTTAATTTCAAAAAAGACTCATTAACAGGTTAATTCACTGTTTTAATAATACTCACAAGCTCTACATGATTCTGATATGCATTATAGATCAAAGTCATTCTGCAGCTCCGACAGAGAAATCAATTTTCCATCCCATGTAGTACAACTGTATCTGCCATAATGATGCGTCTAATTCTCTTTAATGGCCCGTTTAAGTGGGTTGTACCTCATTCATTTCCTCCTCTTGATCATCAGAGGAAATTTGCTGCTGCTGCTGAAGGTGGAGCTGATGCTGAAGGTGGAGCTGCAGACTTTTATATGAGCTGGTGTTTGATTCGATGGCTCCTCCATGGGTTATAAGTCATGCGTTTTATTTAACCTGCAGGACATTTTCTGTATTTTCTGCCTTAAAGATTTTACTGCAGTTCACATGCACACTGGAATTAATGGCTGAAATAAGTGAAGTAAAGAAAAACCCCGGTCCTAAAGATGCAGTGGCACTAAAAGAAAAAGTGCTCCCATTGGACATCTTTATAAGGGAAGGTCTTTGATTATTCAGCAAGACGATGCGAAAGCATCCACTAGGTTTAAGTCACACCCAGCCAGAGACCACGTCTAGCTCCTCAGCTCTCACCTCTAGTAGCAGCTACATCCTCCAGCTGAGTGAGCTTCACCTTGGACCTTTCCAGGACCTTTCCAGGACCTTTCCAGGACCTTTCCAGTTTAACTGATCACTGTCAGGAGATGCTGGGTCACATCAGCTGCTATGCTAGGACAACCAAGCAGAGCTCCGCTAGTCCTCACTTCAGCTCTGGAAGCACTCGTTTTGGAGGTCCTTAGCAACATCTGAAATGCGAAATTTAAACAGAATACAAGTAAAGAATTGTGGGTAAACATAACAGATTGATGTCAGAGGTTGAAAAGATCATTCGCTAAGCCCTTTACAGCAAAAAGATCTAAAAGTATGTATTTGTTTAGAGAGAGAGTTACTCAAATAAAACAGAAATACTCATTTTAATGTAATAGTCTGAGCTCACAGACAAACCGATACCACAACACTTCCAGATCTTCAAAAGTTAAAAGTCAAACAAGTATATTGGTAAAGCAAGAGCCAGGTGTTAGTTTAATCCTGTTTGTAAATACAAACACTGGGAGTTTCCAGGGATTAAACCTAATAAGCCTCGTCTGGACTCAGAGTGCTGAGTTTGTTGGTCTTAGCGGGGTTTTGGGCTGGGATTCAAATGATCTGTGGACTCTGAGGTGCCTGGCCTCTGGTTAAAGCCACCAGAACTAAGATGCTCTAACAACTCCAGCCCCTGCAGTTTTTCAAGGCCGTGGATTAAGGAGAAATACTTTCTGGACAAATGAAGCCTCACACACAGCTTCGTTAACCTCGGAGGAAATATCAATGGAAATTGTGCAGCCGAAGAAGAAACACATCTCAGCTAATACACCGCCGAGTTATTGACACATGGAGCCCTTTTCTGCGCAGGTGACTTTGAGAAACTAATTAATCTGCTTTGCATATTTACAGCTTTTTGTTGAATAAAGCCAGAGGTGGAGGCATACTAACAACTGTAGCATGAAGGCTCCTCGCCCTTGGTAATCCTCATTACATGATGTTTGTAGTTCTCTGAGCATCGACACCTTCATCCTTGTCTGATACCAAGGGAAACACAAGTATTTGTTCTGTCAAACAACATACCCAAACCCAGTAACTTAACCGATTTGATGGTCAGTAAACAGTTATCTTCACTCAAAAGCATGTGTGAATGATGTGCAAGATCACCTGGAATGGATCAAGAAGATCCGGACCGTTCACCTTAGAAACCCAGAGATATTCAAGTCTGTAAGTTCAAAAACACATGTGAATAAAAAAATATTTCCTGAGACAAAATAAAAGCTTTTGTGAACATTTGTCCACATGCAGAGCTGAAAGCTCGGTCCTCTGCTTGCTCTCCGTCGGCAGGAAACTTAAAGGTAGGGTAAGTGATTTCTGGCTGATGTCTTGTCCTTTGATCTTTGGAACAAAACCGACTTGTTAACGAAGGACAGAGAGAGAAGGAGAGGAGCATCACCAGTTCAGTGAAATAAATAAGGCTGAACCGTTTTTTCTAACTGTTGATTGGTGGGAACGCCGGTTGTTATTTGTTTTCCTCCTGGCCTTCTGTCTGCTCCTGCATGCTTTGTACTATTTCAACATTTTTTTTTCCATATTCACTTGCTATCATTCTTGGTTCTGCAAATTCTTAAAGTTTGTAAAATATTTTTGCTTTTTGTTTTAAATAAAAACAGATTTTCCCCACAGGAAATGAACGGAGGAATCAGTTTATGGGTATGGCCATCGGGTGGTGCTATTGCTCCCTTTTAGCTCTGTAATACCTGTAAACTTGTGCAGGGTTTGTGGAGTCACGTGATGCAGCCTGCTCTGGTCCTGCATCTGCAGATTTAAATGTGGGGCCAGCTGAACGGGTCTGGTGGTGGTTCTCGGGTCTTCAGGGGAGCTGAGGGCATCTTCTGAAACGTCGTCTTCAACCAAAGCTGGAAGCCTGCACTTTGATCGCGTCCCGACTGTTTTATTTCACATCCACTGTGGTCCCTTATGAAGGCAGTTCATCCAAAAGTTCTGGATATAACGGTACACCATGTCGGTTCTGGTCTCAGAGCCAAACTCTGTGTGAGCCGAGTCTGGCCCGTTTAAGCTAAGCTAATTCAGCCATGTGTGCTATGCTAGGCTACGTACCCGCTATCTGCTTATAAACTCAAAAATCAACGCTAGAAAACGAATTCTGACTTTATAAACTCACAGTGATGATATTAAAATCTCCTCTCGGCCGATCGGCTGTTGTGCGGCGAGGACAGAGTGGGGAATATTTCCCAGCAGCCCCCCAACACTGACCTGTAGTTTAACCAGTATTCACATGTGTAAGTGAAATTGCTTTTTCTTGGGTTGTTTCTCTCAGCTAATGAGGAATGGAAGTTTATTGATTTAATTAAAAGGATCAAAAAGGAGGGCTGGTGGTGGTGGAGAGAAGTGTTTATTTAATCTGACCTTTATCTGATTTGCTTTTTCAGCTTTTTCATTTGAAATGTCACTAAGTCATGACCAGAGTTCACAAGTACCTGCTTCTTCCTGTTTAAGGCGAACTGAATGACCCCTGTGATGTCACAGGGGACCTGAAGATGACCCGTGTTTGCTCAGGACGAAGTCTGTTGGGTTCTTTAACTCAGCTGTTTTTATAAACTGATGTTATACGACCTTTGAACTTTGGAATGAATGGGATTAACTTGGAATATAATTGGACTGTGTTGGACATGTACCGTATATACTCGCTCATAAGTCGAGAGGGGTTTTTTGGACATGAAGAGATATCAACTTGCGTTAATTCAGTGAACTAAACCAGATTCAACCAAACTCACATTTTCTGCGATGGTGGTTGTGAAACTGCAATTATTGGGCTAATTATCGTCTGAGATGTCATTCTGTACCGTTGTCTGCTAATTGTATGTTTAAACAGGAAGTAGCATGTGAAGCAGGTTTATATCTAATGCGTTGACGAATAAACACGGTTCCGGTCGTCTGCTGTCATAAGTGTGTCGATTGATCAATACTGTGTCTTGGTACACCATCAATTTTTGTGTGTTATTGTTGTTATTGTTTGTCCAGTTTTAAATATCTGTGAAAATGTGTTTTTCTGGTTCTGTTAATAAACTTAACTATTCCTTTAGTATTTTATGACCAACCATGGCAAGTTTACGTATTTTAAAAACCAGTGATCGAGATACAATTTATCACAAGTTCGCTGGGACTAATTGTAAAAGAATACCTTATATGATTATAGTGTCGGATAATTAGCATGTAGATTGTCGGGTAATTGGTTTAAAAACACAAAGGTAAGAAAACAAAAACTTTTTTTTTTGGAGCTTATTGATTATCAAAGTTGTTTGTTGCTATTAACCACTAGAGAAGTTAAATTGTCGATGTATTAACGTACTTCGGCCGACTTTAAACACCGGAAAAAATTAAGAAAAAATGAAGTTGAATGCACTTTTTGGGACCGATTTTCTGGGAGAAAAACCTCGACTTATGAGCGAGTATATACAGTATTCTGTGTAAACTGCCCTGAGATGACTTTTTTTGTTTGTTTTTTTTTAAAATCGGTGCTATCCGACATGATGAACATAAATCAGGACCAGAGCAGCAGCTGTGAGGAAAAAGTCCAACATTTCTGGTCCGGAGTTGGTTGTCCCAGGGAGTTGGGAACTTCTTGACGTGAAAGATCTTCTGCTGTGGCTTGTCAGAGCCAGCAGAGCTACCAGAAACTGGGAAAGACACAAAGTGTGGACTGTATAAACAGATCAATAGTGCAGCCATGTCTCATTTCTGACACATTTGTTCCCCCAGTCCGATAATTGGCCGGAGAATAAAGAGTGCCACACTCCTGCAGGTCTGAGGGTCCATGATTGCTGCTTCTCCGGGCTCACTGCTGTATTTTCTTTTTTCTAAGTGAGAAGCTGAGTGTTGCTGACAGACTGAAACTGGCCAGCCAACACATAATGTAGTCCTGCAGGCTGTTTCCCATATTTTTATTGCTGAGGCCAAATTTGGGCCAGACTATTGGCTCAGAACAACCCTTAATTCTCGCCCATTCTTCTTCTTCTTTTTCTTCTTCTCTGTTCAGAGGCAGGTTAATCTGAAATACAGAAAACCGAGGATAACTCCTGAGGGAGGTGATGAATAATGCGATGGGGGAGTAGTAATCGGTAACAGAACCCAGGCATGAAACCGAGACAAGAAGCAAAACTGAACAGAACAACCCAAAGTAAAATAGGAAAATAAAACAAAACATGGAGCTCCAAAAGGAGGGGGAGGGAGGGCATTCTCCAACAAAAAAACACATGGAAAACTAAAAAACAATGTAATTATAGATATAAGTCCAGCATTGCAGGACTCCATTAGAAACAAAACTGCCAACTAGTAACCAGGACATCTGGGTCTAATCTGGGCTACGTTTGGCTCAGTTATGGCATTGATTAGTCTGGAGAAAAGATTGTGGCAGGACCCAAACACAGGGGACGAGGATGGCAGGAGTGCAAAATCAAAAAAAAAAAAATCCTTTAATGAAATGAAAAAGCAACACAAACAGAGATCCAACAAAACTCAAAATAACTTTACAACCAAATGTAGAGAGACAGGCAGTACAGACCAGCAGGGAGGAAGGGAAAGACAAGGCAAGATATACTAACAGCACTAACGAGACACAGGTGCAAACAATCAGGGCAGACTGGAGCAAGGGAAGTCTAACTATAACTAAACACAGGGACACAGACTTTCAAAATAAAACAGGAACTAACCAAAAACTAAACCCAGGACAGGATGTGTTCCAAAATTCACGAAGGGGGCCAACTTTGGCTTTGGTGTGTGTTTCATAAGCAGGATAAGTCCCAAATACGAGTGGTGTGGAGGGACTGGATAAAAAAGGTCTTTATTAATCAAAAAGAAACAGGAATTAACTAATAAATTAATCACAAACATGTGTACTACACGGATTCTTCATTCATTTTCTTCATTCATGAAGACCCCAAAACACCTGAACTCCTCTACTTGAGGCAACACCTCACCCCTCCCCCACCCCCGTGGAGGATATCGTACTCTTTTCTGACTGGTCTCAGATCTGGAGGTGCTGATCCTCATCCCTGCTGGTTCAGACTGGGCTGCGAACCCATCCAGGACGAGCTGAAGATCACTGGTCAATGAAACCAACAAGACTGCATCATCTGCATAAAGCAGTCGTGTAATTCTGACCAACCACAAGCTGTCAGAGATCTGAGCAATCAAGCCTTTAAAGGATTTCTCTGGCTGCTTAGTTATGTGTGTTACCAATCAAACCATGAAGGTTTCTTTGGGTTAGGACCAAGAAGACCACTAACCCTCAAAGAAAGGCACAAATTATGAAGCAATAAAAACGATGGACCAAAGTAACTGTTTGCATATTCAGTCCATCAGTTTGTTGACAACCATCTAAACTCCTTACCGTAGACTCTTAGACATGTAAGAGTGGGATGACTCTCGAATCAACCCCACATGTAGCTCTGCCAGAATATTCCTGCATTTAATTTGTAATCAGTAACCCCTCCACAGATTTTGGAAATGCAAATTCTAGCAAAGACCATGAAAATAAAAGCCGCTGAACGTCACCGAGGAGGAAAAAGTTCTGAACTCGTTCCCTCCTTTTCTGTCTCTAATTTCACCTGATGTGACTCTTTGTCTTCGTACGTTGGTAGAAGTGACTCACAACCACAACAGATCATCAACAGACCATGCTCTTTAAGGACACCACTGTAATTTTCCACTTCTTCTGACATTTACACGAGCTCGCGCACGTAAACAGACCAGCAAGTTCATTACAAGCAACAGAAGCTGTTGTTTAGTCTGAAGGTTTCCCAGCAGGACCAGCGAACCCACGCGGGCCACATTCACAGGACTAAGACCAAGGTGGAAAGATGCAGGGATTTAAGAAAATGATCCTCATCCCTCCAGTGCTCACCTTCTGGAGTTTTGTGATGTTGCCAGGCAACCGGATTCCTGCTGACTGGAGCTAACTTACTGGTTTCAGTCTTCATATTCAACTCCTGGAAAGGAAGCAGATATTATATTCACATAGATCTTAAGATATTCCTTCTCATATGAGGTTTTAGAAAACTTAAACGCCCACTATCACTCGTGGCTGCACCAGCGCTCACAACTCTAAAGTCTTACAGTATTAACATGAAGTCTTCTTCCATGTCTAAACCACTCTTCGTTTTAAATATGCCACTTCCAAAAAGGTCCTGAAACACCCTCCTTTAGTCTTGCTCAGGTTGAGGAGTACTGGCCAGTCTCGGTACTTCCTCTCCTGTTTGGTTTTTAAAAGAGGGATCTTCAAACAGATCTCAGAGGTTCTCTCTGACTAATGTCCTCGACTCAGACTAGGTTCAAAAGTGGTCACTTCAGTGAGGAGTCCTTGGTGGCAGCTAATGCTGCAGGTCCTCGTTCTTCTAGACTTCCCATGTGTCTTTGACGCAGTTCATCACCATATTCTTCTACCACTCGGTTTAAATTGGCCGTTCATCCACAGTGTCATGGGAGGGCAGACATCTCTTTCTCTTCAGCTCTCCACTGGGGTTCCCCAGGGCTCGGTTCTGGGGTCCCTTCCGTTTGCTGTCTATAAAACATTGTTGGTTCGGCCCATCTTGTATCACTGCTATGCAGATGATACCCGGGTTTTTCTGTTATTCCCGCCATCTTCTCAACCTTCCTCTCTGACATCTCATGGGTGAAGGAACAACACCTTCAGCTAAGACTCCCAGAAACCCAGCACTTGGTCCACTACTGATGACCTTCTCCAACCAGGTCACTGATGAGTTCCTCGAAGGAGCACCATCTGGTGGCTCCACCCATTCATACAAGTTCTGAGGGCGTCCACAGACTGTTTCATGCTGGTGTAATCACCAGGAACATCCCTCTCTAGCTTCAAGAAGCTCTTGAAGACCCACCCTTTCCATCTTCATCTTCTCTCCTAACGTCCTAACAGCTGCTCTTCTTTGTGCTTCTGTGTTGAAGGTGATTCTCCGGCTGAACTTTTGATTGTGTTATCTACTCTCACTTCCCCCTCTACCGTCTGGCTCGATTGTGTTCACTTTAGATAAACGCTCAACACAATGTGATGCAGCGTGGCATCTCAAATGTTGAAACTGATTAAATGTACCCTCACTTCCTCCGAAAACTTTGTTCAGGGTGTGTAGCACCCCCTTCTTCTGTTAGCAACTGTCCAGATACATCTGGGAACTGAGGAGGCCAGCTGATGGAAGTTCAAGGAAGGAAAATTGACCCATTATTGTCTGATTTAGGCTCAGAGCTGCTCATCTTATTGTATTTTTTCTTTCAGATATTTTCAGCTGGTGGAAGTCAGACATCCTCAGCTCTGCTCCAGCCACTCGGGGGTCACGAGTTTGATACCCCTGGTCCAAGGCCTGGATAATGGGTGGTGTCAGGAACAGCGTCTGGTGTAAAAGCTACACCAAATCAATACGAGGAGGACTACGATGGAAAAGGTAAAAGTTGCTATTTAAGAAGTCTGGACTGCATCCAGGAAATCGTTTGGGATCGTCTTGCTGAAATATGCAAGACCTTCCCTGAGCGTGTGTCGCTCTAAAACCTGTATATATTCAAACATTGACGTTACCTTCCTTTACTTGCTGAAATGTCTCATTTGACACATTTTATGAATTCTGTTTTATTAACATTTTGCATTATAAGAAGTAAAAAAAAAGATATTTTGAACGGGATATCTTCACTTTGACACCAGCAGTGGTGTCATCACTACCTGTGTTTGGATATTACTGTACGCCGTAGTGGGTGAAGCAGGCCGGCCAGAATAATCCACTCAAAGAGCAATTTTCACACTCAACATGAATAATCTGATGTTATCTAATAATGAGTATGTGATGACTCATGTTTGTCCCACTACGACTTCAAGAAAGTTACTGAAGAGAGAGCCAGCAGCCTTATGGGAAAAAAAAAACAAGGTTGAGAGCCTCTCATGGAGACTGATGCAGTTTAAGACGCCGAACCAGGAACCAGGAACCAGGAACCAGGAACCAAACAGGTTTTGTAGTTTGATGGTTGTGGGATTGATCTCAGAGTATTTGGCTTTCTGCAGCCAGCGGAGCGCGAGATGATAAAAACGTCTAAGAATAGCTGCAACATTACGTTTCAGACTTTCATGCTGAGCTCCATCAAAGACGAGGAGATGTATCTCTGGAGCCCAGCAGCTGGACTCAGACGGTGAAGACAAGCGTGTCCTTCAGGGAGATCAGCCTCTAACGAGACGGACATGAACATCGTTGTGATCCTCATGTGAGGGAAGCCTGGTACGAACAGAGCTTCAGATCCAGGCGAGATATTAAAACCCACGTACCAGAAGAAAGGATTTCAGCATTAAAGGAGATCCATCATCCATCCATCCGTCCATCCATCCGTCCATCCATCCATCCATCCATCCATCCATCCATCCATCCATCCATCCATCC
>JAOWBL010069855.1:5249-19179 GCA_028564865.1 Zenarchopterus dispar
CTTCCTGTATAGAGCTCAATCTATAAGCAATGCTTCCCTGAGTAAAAGAAATTCAACAATAACCAAGTCTGCTTTCCACAAGATCCCCCTCATCAGTCAATAACTTGTCATACTTTCAGAAAATTCATGAAAGAGTGTAAAGGGGCTGCAAAAATAGATATGCTAAGCCACAAAAAAAAAAAAAAAAAAGAAAAATCAAAAACCGGTACTCAAATTTTGTGCTTCACAAAAGTTTCACAGAAGCACAGTCAAACCTGGAAATAAGCAAAACAAAAGATGAAAAAAAGATACACAATTATATCAGCTTATTCCTGAAACAAATGCAATAAGTGCTTAGTGCGATATTAGCTAATATTATGATTGTTTTTCCTTATTAGTAGTCCTGTTCTGCTGCTTATTTGGAATAGACAGATTATGGATACCGACATGAACAAATCAGCAGATGATTCTTGACGGACAATTATATTTCTACATCAAGGGGCGCTGAAAAAGTGTCAGTGACAGTTTAGTGACTGAAAGTATTGTAATCCTTTCTTCATCATCTTTCCTGACAGCTTTATCAGCAGCAGATTAATAACAAGGAGCTTGTGCTCAAATGCAGAGGATTATTGATGTGAAATGAAATATTAATGCCACATAAAGTCTTCAGTGACTTGTGAGGGCTTTCACATTTCTGCAGGCAAGGAAATGTTTCTCCTCTGGTGAGCAAATAGCATCATAAAAAAATTATAAATAGAGATTAAATATAATCAGTTTTATCAAGTTCAAAACATAGATACCTTGTTTGAGTTACAGTTTAAAATGTCTGAATCACCAGTGGCATTAAATGACAGAAATCAAAGCAAACTCTTTTGATTGTACTTATCAAACATCCTCCATATAATAAGTTATTTTGACTTTAAATGAATAAATAGAATGTATGGCTCAGAATTATGTTTAACCCATTGATGCCTGATATATGAAATAATACACAAGACATTATGTATTTTTTTAATTTAAAATGTTATTATATATTGAAAATAAAAACACTCCCAATTCAGTCTTTAAGGGTTTTCTAATTCATAAGTTTTGTATTTTTACGGATACGTGATTTTATTTAGTTTTCTTCTCTTTGCATTATTTAAAAAAAATTAAAAGGCATAAAACTACTTTCTTCTATTGTTTTGATTCTGGGGAGTGGTGGTGGGTACAGAGGTCTCAGAAAAGTACCTATCAAATAAGTGACATGAGGCAAAAACGGGTTACACCAAATTTTGGAAGATGTGAGAGCAAACAGTCGTCTTCTTTCTGAGCTCACCTAACTATTTCAAAACTAATTCATGAACAACGTCATAAATGAAGTTCCTCTAAGTTTAAGTTAAGGTACTGCAAAACAAAATAACTTATCAGAACTTGTCAAAAGGCCTTCACGTTGCTTTGCAGGTGGGTAAGTCCTACTTCCCCAAGCAGCAACACCATTCACCTACTTTAGTAGGAAGTAACCTTTTAAGGTTGGGTTAAATTTATTTTTATGTGGCTAATCATGAAAAAAAAAAAAAAAAACAACTCTAAACCTCATTGGCTTTGGCTGTCCATAAACTACCAGGAGCACGGCACTCACTTGTTGAGGTAGATTCGTTTCTCCGTGAACTGGCCTGATCCGTGCTCCGGATCATTGTACGGTTCGTTCTGCACCACCTCCACACCTTCCCCACGTTCACTCTGCTCATGACTGTGTTTGCTGATCATGTACAGCTGGCCGATCCGGTACTGAAAGACAGACAGGAGACGAATAAAAAGAAAGGCTTGACGTTAGATTACTGAATTTATTTCAGCTAATGAGACACTTAAACTGGGATACACAACCGAACGGTTTCAGCGGTAAAAAGTATCTGGAAAGTATCTGCATGTACAGGTGACTTTGAATGGAAAAGTTTAGCAACTGAGTCAGATGTGTAATTTTACAACGACCATAAAAATAAAAGCTAAAGGAAAAACACCAGGATTAGAGCTGATATGTATACATTCCTGACACGTGGGGACATTGAGAAAGGTTGCTGGTGGATTAAAAGCTGTTTGCAGCATAGCGACAAGATCTCACGAGAAAAAAGCACAACAGGATGAGAAGAAACAGCCAGCTAGGTGACCCTCTCCTACAACTGCTTGTGACACGTCAGTCAGCACCAACAATCTTTCACTCATCACAGACTGACCCACTTGGCCCAGTCATAATGTCATTTTGAGCCACCTTGACAGCCTGGGCTTGTCGCATGTCAACTATTTTCCATACATTTGGAAAACGACAAGCACTGGAGGGAGGATGCTCCAGGACAGAGATTTCCAACTGCCCGGAGACCTATTTTCAGGCCGGGGAAACTGATACAGCCGTGACGGTGACTTGTGGCGCTCTGCTGGAATGCTGAGGGGTCATGTAGGACTCAACTGACACACGCGGCATACTCCGACCACGGATAGCTGTGTTAAGCTAATGGAAAAAAAAAAAAAGGTCAAGGACTGTTGACTTGGGGGCTCAACATCCAGCCACAAAAAGACACCAACTAAGAGAAGAGAAATGTGATAGTACAGTGGAAAAAAAAAAGAAAAGAAAAGGCAGAGCGTAATTCCAAATGTTTCCATCTGCTGACCATGACAGGAAAGCAATTAGCTGTGAGAGAATTCCCAGCTGGAATGTTGATGGCGGTGGTTGTGTTTCTGACTGGACAGCTGTTGGAGTCTGACGCTGTGTTTCTGCCACAATGACACAGCCACAGCCCAGGAGTAAAGAGGAAGGACGGACATTTAGACAAACACAGATGCCTCAACAAATCTAGAGCTTCGTAGTGATGAATTGATGCATCAGATTTTCAATTAGTCAAAAACGCTAAACATCCAATAGTTCTGGCTTCTCACACGTCGACATTTGTGCTTATCGCTTCCTTCCCATGAAGCTATCTGGAGAAAATAGTAGTCAGATTTATGAACAGCCACTGGACAGCTCTCTCTGGATGCCCTTCGAGTTTCCTTTGAGAAACAGCTACAACCAAAAAAAAAAAAAAAAAAGTGGCTTTAGATGAATCACCAGATAGATAAATAGCAAAGTACGCCACTGAGGTGAGTCATTTTGATAGCAGTGTAAAACTACAAAGGTATTTGATATATGTGAGGTGACTTTGGAAGCACAGATTCAAAGTGCAGAAAACACGGACAAGAGCCGAAGCAAAGACAAATCTTAAGAAAAACAACATCAAAGGAGAAAAGTAGTTAAAGAGCAAGTTCACTCCAATATCAAGTGCTCTTATTTTTTCTCTGGGCTACATTGCTATTTACTTTTATATTGCTCTTACGTGAGCAGCCTAAAAAGTTTATCACAATGCCATAAAAAGAAACTAAATATCTCCAGAACTCCCTGGTCACAAATTATAGCATTGCTGATTCATATATTCTGCAAATCTTGCTGTGGCCAGTTCCATATATATATATATATATATATATATATATATATATATATATATATTTTTTTTTACTTCCAAGCAAAAGCAAGAATGTCTCTATTTGTGACTTTTACTAATGACTGTACAGAAAACCTGTCTGCCTTAGCTTTTTTCGAACACTAACTATATTTTTATTTCTACTGGCTAGAAATGGTGAACATCAAAATGCTGTCTCATTAGGCAGAACTTGTTTGAGTACACAGATGTACGCAGATGACGAATCGCAGCAACAGATGGAAAGTGAGACTGAGCCGTGGGCTCTGCTACCGAGGCGAAGTGAGGGCTGCCGGAGGTGCCGCACCTGCACCCACAGCCAGCGCAGAGGGAGCTGCTTTTGCTGCCAGAAATGAGACCTCATTATACCGCCTGTAAGAGGGCATCTCAGGCAACGGAATCGTGTTAACAAGAGTCCCCTGTTTTCAAAACCAATCACAGACGTCCCTTCCCTTCTCGGTGTAGCAGCTTTGTAGACTTTTAAAAGAGATGAGTGAAATCTGCAAATTAATACCTACAACTGAAATAAAGACACAAATATGACATGTCAATTTCCCTGGAGGATGAAAATCATAGACGCTGAGACCGACCACTCAGGGAAACGTTTTCTCTGATCACACTGATGGCTAGAGATGCTGAATTAACATTAAGCATCATTTCTTTTGTCCCTCTCCACTGAATCAGGGTTCAGACAATTTATGTAAACAGGCCATCTATTGTGCTGCTCTTTCTACCTGCTATTGTATCCAGTTCCTGTCTGTTATCCACCTGAAAGCTGCAACTAATGAATAAGAGGTTGCTTTCATTGTTGTCTTTGGAAATCTCGCTTTAATGATGAGGTAGGAGAAGTGGCCCATCCTTAGGATAAAGTGGCCCTGAATAATTGTTTATTTCTCTGTCTTTTTCTCTGAAGAAGGGGGAGCCTCAGGGTGGGATCAGGGGCTGAAGGGGGCGCCTCCTATGTTCAGATGTAATTGTAGTTTTACATTTCTCTTCCATCTGTTACTGGTTTTAACTGTCTTCTTTTTTCTTGTTCCTCTTTGTCTTCTCTGAGTCTTAAAGTTGAGTTCTTCTCACTCATCTCCAAACTTTGCTTTTAGCTCAATTTGGTTTGTGTGTTCGGTCACTGTTAGCATTATACTCACACCGTCTAGCCAAACAGTTCTTGGAGGAGTGATGTAGAGGTTGAGCTGTCCCTAGAAAAAAAAGAAAATAAAGAAAAAAAATGGAACCTGACCAGCTAAAAGGTCTTCTCATCAAACAGCCAACAAGCTCTATTTGTGATGGAGGCTGTGTCAAACTACATGGAGCAGGTGGGCTGGAAAGAAAATCATTAAGAGATTGCTGCAGAGAAAGATCATTTTAAAATTAAAACAAAGATTGCAGACAAGATTCACCAGACCGTGATTAAATTGATCAGGGGATTTCAACCATAGATAACAAGAGATTCAACCATGTGTCATAAAACACCGCTATCATGGTCCTAGAGATATAGATCTGGCCTTGTTTAGTTCTCTTGTTAAGTTTTGGCTTTAGTTTACTGGTTCTTTTGCTTTAGGACCCTTGCGTTTAAAATCCCTGTTTTATTTTGAAAGTATTCATCCCTGATGTGTCACTTCGTCTCTTGGGCTGCTCTTTTGATTGTTTACACCTGTTTCTACTTACCCAGTCTGTTAGTGAGCCTATTTAATCTTGTGTTTTCCTCCTTCAACATGCCAATTTGTCCTTAATCTGTTGTGTTTTGTGAGTTTGTGTCATTCTGCTCTTATATTTTTGCATTTTGGTAGTTTTTGATATTCTGCTCTAGCAGTGCCTTTTGTTCTTCAGTTTTTGTTAAAACAAAATGATTTTATAATTACTGCTCCTGCCTCCCTGTCTCCTGCATTTGGGTCATCATCTCCTGAATCCTGACAACTACAGACATTTATTTTAATAAAGCCTTTAGGTAAAACCCAGGGTTTATTCCACTACCACCCCTCCACCCACAGGACAAACTGTGTCTCTGTCTGAAGTCATATGAAGTGAGTCATATCTAACAGTATCAACTGTACAAATGTTTCAGACAGAATTACTTGCTGGCTTTGTAAGATTATAGACAGAAAGGGGAAAAACATTTATCTTGTTTGCATACATATTCTTCAGTATTGTGCAGCAACACTTGTAATTAAGAGCTGAAGTACACTTAAGGGAAGGAAGAAACAGTTGGGAAATAATGCCTAATTTGGTTTATTACAACATAATTTTTGCAAACATATTTTTTAGTTTGGACATGATATATATTTATTTTACCTATGAAACTCTGAAGCTGTGTCTGAATACTAACACTTGCTGATCCAGAGTCAAGTAAAATTGTTGGATAGTTAAAAAAAAAAAATCACATTTCAGCTGTAAGCCTTGGTATACTTAATCTAAAATAGAAGACATGTCTGCTGACAATAGGCAAGTGACATTTTAAACACCAATCGTCATCATCACCCTCTGATGATGATGATTTAAAAAAAAAAAAAAAAAAAATCATGGCCTAAATGCTAAATCTGTGAACTCATTTCACAGATAATCAGTTAATTCTCCAATTTATAGTGATATAAGTGGCATCAGTCTGCCCTAAAAATGCAAAAAAATAAAAAATAAATAAAGATATTAATATGGTAATGCATCCAGTCTCATATTCATGATGACACATCCTGATCTACTGGATTTGACTGTAATGTAAAAAGAAAATTAAAAAAAATGACAAGCAAAACAAAAGAGAGCCCACTGTGTGTTCAAAGAGCATGCTAAATTATGTAAAAAAAAAAAAAAAAAAGTCATTATTTTAATACATGCAAACCAATCATCATGGCTTAACATGCAAATGTGCAATGCAAAGTACCATTTTTAAGATGAAAGCTTTCCGGCCTGTGATCAAACTCTGTGTTTCGCTGCTTTTCTGGCTCTCTGTTCTCGTACAACAGCAGGTGACGGGGAACTGTGGTAATTGTGCTACAGCCCAGGAGTGTGTTACTGTGAGTGTAAGATAAGAATCCTGACAGAAAACACACACACACAAACACAAACAGCACTCCACACACGCCCACAGTTATGAGCATGACACAATACTGGGCACGAATGCTAGGATGTAATTAAAATTCAAGCACAGACAGTAATTACTGCTATAAGCGCTTAGTTTCCAGGGATAAATGACTGTGCTGTCCTGTTGAGTTACATCGCCTCCGTGTTTGCTGTCCTTTTTTTGTCTGAGAGTGTTTTTAGGAAACATACACTTGCAAATAGGAAGATCGTAGCTAAATAGTGCTCAAATCTCATGCTGTGGTCCTTTTTTTTTAAGAGCAGTATTCAGTTATCTGTGAAACATTAAAAACATCAGCAGTACACTGGCTTACAGCGTACATAGTACACGGAGTTTAACATATAGGAGTAATTCCTCACAAAGTACAATTGTTTATGAATTTGTTTGAAATCCATACCAAATATCTTATCTCCTCTGTCCATTTGTTTACTAAATGGTTTAACATTAGAAGGCTTACACTGATTTAAGCAGACAAACACAAACATCAGCTGACTGAGATTGATCCTGATCAGATGACACAAATATATTCCAGCACTTGTACCACAAATATCTGAACCAAGAATAACAAGAATAAAAATCACTACAAGGGGGAACTAAAATTGTTTTAAAAATATTTAGTTTTTTGTCCCTATGGATCACATCTTTTTTTTTTCTGAATCTATATGAAACAGTCAGTTTTAGAGCAACAATTACACTCTAGTCAAACCCTTAATGGATGAGGACATTAACTAAGTAACCATACACAGACCTCCAGATGTGCAGCATACATGTCTGTAAAATTAGCTGGAGAAAAAAAAGAAACCCTGTCAGCAGATGAAGCATGGAAACACATGCATTATCCCTTGAGACTATGCAAAATCTGAACCTCCATTCGAATAGAAAACCTTTAAATATAGAGAACATCATTTATCAGATTGCAGAACTCCATCAATGGGAACACCATCAAGATGGGTTCCTGCGGAGCTGCACAAGCTCGAGCTGCAGAGGACGTTTTTCACAGAAGAAGAGCTCTTTCAGGGCTTCGGAAGCCCTCATAAAGAAAAATGACCTCCATAACCATGAAATTCAGAAACTGCAATTATGGTGTTTAAATACTGTAATTCAAGGAGTGAAGGAGATGGTAGTAGAGCGTGTGAAGAAGAAAAGGAGCGAAAACACTTTTTACATGGTGTGACGCATGCATTTGATGAAAAGCACCCGAGTGCCTGGGCAGAAAATGCCAAAACAAAGGTTGGCGTTCAAATTTGCATAAATTTCACAGATTTTATTCAAACTCTCATTTTAATAACATGAGATTTGTGGCTTTACAAACAACTGATAACAAAACCAAATAACCCAGCATCACTGCAGGTTTTCAAAGGTGATTTATATAACAAGCATCTTGACCTCAAAACTCACCTCATTTCAGAGCATTCAGAGACTGCATGATGGGAACCCGCAGAGTTCATTAAGGCCACTTTAGCTCTGCATCACCTGGTGATTGTTGCTTCCTCTCACATCTCTGTCACCACACCAGGATCCCAGTACACACTTGATACACCCTGATACCTCTACCAATTAAGTGTTTTTGAATGTTCCTTCAAATGGAGGGAAAAAAAGAAACTTAAAGCTGAGAGACTTGCGTGGATTTAATGGGAACTGAAATGTTTGTGTCTATAGGTGGGCTTAATCAAATTCTTCACAAGGAAGTTAAAATTCCTTCTACAACAAATGACCGGTGTAAAACCACCACCTCATAGTACATGACACAAACATACCAGCACACATTAAAAAAATAAATCAATAAAACACTCGATTGTTAAAACTGGCTCTATTTTGCACAAGAGATTAAGCGCATGAGTGCACATACACGCACACAAATACACAAGTTCTGCTGTGTAAGCGGAAATGTGGTACTGCTGCTGAGAACCCGAGTGCATGACTCATTGGATTTGTGCTGAAGGAGCGAAAATGTCAAGGTGAGCTGTAAGTTGCTGGAGAGATTTGATATATTCACTTGCATGGAGGTGAAAACTGGCAGCTCACCAGGACTGAGAGGATGGCAGCTGGTACAGGGCAGCAGTGTGGTGAAGCAGCTCAGCGCTGATGAATTCTGTGCCGTGCACGTTGACCTCGCTCAATCAGTGCAGAATCAGGCTTACAGTAGCACAAAAAAACAACAAAAACACAAACCCAACCATGGATCCTGTTCCAGGAAATGGAATGAACATTAGATTAAGTTTACGCTTTTAAGGGCTTACATGAATGACATGTCAATATAAAGCATATTTCTGAAAAAAGAAAGGATGTGTGAATTGTCACACTGGGAAACAAAATCTGTTCAGAAAACATCACTGCAAATCTTCTGGAGAAGTCCTGTGGTGCCAGGGACCGGGATAGTGACTTGAAATTGATTATATCCTGTAAGTTCTGAGGTGGAGCTCGCAAGAATCTGACTTGTTTTTCAGCTCATCTTAAAAAAAATCAAGATGTGGAGGCTGCAGAGGGGAGTGGTGGTTAGCGCTGTCGCCTCATAGTGGCTGGGGTACGCTGGCTTGTTATGTGAAAGGTACTTTTGCATTATTTAGCTCAGCTGGTCCCTCTAAAGACATGGATGTTAAGTTGCCTGTACAGCACTGTCAAAGATTTACTCGTTTGGTCTCTTCCTCAGTCACTCTCGTCTTTCTCTTTTTATCAGTACTTTCTTGAGTCTCTTATCTGTTGTCCACATTAGCTCTGTGAGCTAGTGTGATCTTTGACGATGTGTGGCCCAGACCCAGACCAGAGCTTGTATCCTCACATCCTAAGATATCTGATCAAAAGTAGCCAACACTCATGGAAGATCTGAACCCAGTACTGGATGCAGGATAGATTCAGGTCCAGTTGCTCATTGGAAGGTGGTCTGGACAGCTGTGACCACACTCTGTTCATAGTCTGAACATGAAAAGACCCTGGGATGGATTCAGAGACCACCTAATTTACTTAATATCATCAGCTTACATAAAAAATCACTTGATTTTTGTGTGTGATTGTGATGGATCTTTCCTTGCATTGGATACAGATTTGTACAAGTCCTTTTTTTGAATAGTTTTAAATAAAAAGTTTGCAGTGGCTCTTCTTCATCCCCGCGAGTCATGTTTAATGATACCAAATTGCTGCCTTTGGTCAACAAAAGTAATAACACATTTTATATTTGCAAGGCATTTGCATACAGAGTGGGAAAGGTTCGACATGATCACTCAAGATGCATTTGGGCACATGTTAAAATACCCAATGTGAACACAAGCATTGAGCCCTCTGAATGCTTTTTTAAATCAAGCTTTGAACGGGACCACAGTGTTGTAAAGTGATGCAGTTTTTGCGTATTGCTGATTATTGCCAGCTAGAGCCTAATGACAGTCCTTCAAATGAATTTAAAGTGATATTTTAACTTGAAAAACCTAATTTGGGCTTTTTTTTTACCAGCTGATTCCCTTGTCAGATTAAATTAAGTTGGGTGAAGCAGGTAGAGAAAACAGAAGGACATCTCTACATATGTCACTGCAGGTGAATATACTGCAAGTTCATTTGTGATGCTCAGAACAACCCCCAAAGGGTGAATTTTGAAGTGAATAAAATATGTTACTCAACAACTACTGTGAATGAACCTGACGTGAAGTCTTCTTAAGCCACTTGTCTGAAGAGGAAGAACAGGTTACATGATTTCTGTCAAAAACGTGTGATAAGGTTGTAACTTATTCATGTCATTTGCTGCAGGTGCGAGAGAGCATCCTCCTGTCCTGCTGCTCCTGCTTCTCTCTCCTCTTGTCCTCTAATTCTGGATCTCTGCAGTGTCTGGGGTCACTGAACTGCAGATTACGTAACGTCAAGCTCGCTCGCTACAGATCACTCCAGTGTGCATCGTGTTTACTTCCTGCCTGGCAGCGTATTGAGTAACCAACCGGGGTGATGTGTTTATAAGCATCATGAAATGAAGAGGAAAAGAGTCAGAAAGAGACGGGAGAGGAATGATATTAGGTTCAAAAACAGAGGTTGGGGGTTGAAAAAAGATGTTAAAGAAACTGACAGGCTGTTTAGGCATTACGTAAGAGGACTTGATTGAGAACAGCTGTCTTTTGCTCTCCGCATTAATGCTGCTTCTCTTCCAATTTATTCCCCCCCTTGATGCATGCGGGTTTCTCCTCCAACCTTGGCTCTGTCGACATTCACCTACACACCCTTTTCCTTTACAGAGTTATTCCTGTTTCCTCTTTCCCCCCTCTATCTCTCTCTCTTTGTCTCCAGGTTTTTTTTCTTTTTTTACTTGAATGCACCAGATTTCAAATATGACAGTACATCAGAACATATTTGCCTCCACTCTGTCTCTTTTGATGAGACTGATGCTATGATTCTCTGATGCTGATGTACTAAAATACAAGGATAAATAAATATTTTGTAGGACATTATGATATCTATGCAAACATGCAATTTAAGGCATACGTGTTTGAGAGCTGCAGGTCTTCGGAAAATGGCACAAAAGGTGAATTGTGTTTCATAAAAAAAGAACAAGGAAAGTTGCTGTGCAGGTGCTTGGTGTTGCTGAGGAGACACTGCTGGTGCAGCTACATTTGGCAAAGCAATGAAAAACTGAATTATTCTTGTTTTTTGTCACAGAAATTCTACACTCATGAACTAATAAGCAAAGCATTTGGATTTGTTTAAGAGCAGACAACCTGTGATGTTAGTTCATCACAGGAGAACCTGGAACATGAGACTGATTTTTTTATGGGATGCGAGAGGAGGATGTGATTCTCAAGCCCCATAAGCCTTTGAAGCCACACACTCTGAACTGAGAGGGAGAAACACGCAGAGGCATATAAATGTGAGCTCAAATAAGCAAATGCTGCCAAGCAATCCTGGACTAAATCCAGTTTCTCATACAAATCTTTACAAGTAATGCGTTTTGGAAATGTGATACAAGCTTTAAGATACTGCAGGTGAACTCACAAAGAATTTAAAATAAGAGAAAATAATGTCAATGTAGTCCATTTTGTCATCCAGACTGTTTTCAAGACTCTCTTCACATCAGTATAAAGAATGAGCTGGCAGCTATCAATCAATCCTGCTGGAAAACAAAGACAGATGCATGCTGAGGTGCATCAGCAACAACGCTGATTTTTTTTTTTTTTTTCCCCACTGATCTCATTTTAAATCTGTATGTGCCACAGAGTTAAGAAGATTTGTGTACGCCACATCAGCAGCACACAATATTCTCCGTTAATCTGAATCCATCACAACATTTGCTTCCATCGGAGCTTTGAGCAAAAGCCAGGTGATTTTCTCACTATATTCACACAGTTGTTTCAGAAAACCTCCAAAGTTATATAAACCGTCTCCTCTGTTCACTCTGGAGCGTTTTGGAATTTCAGAGTGGTTAGGGAAAAACCATCTCATTTATAATGCATAGAAAGAGCGTAGTGCCCTTCTCTTAACCCAGCTGAGATGCAGAGGCAGAGTAAAAATGAAAACAAGAAGGCTGGCAAAGGAGAGATATAGAGAGGATTGGTCTTCTGTGCCTTATCAGGGTTTCTCTTTCTTTCTCAAAATCCTTACACCTGTTGCTTTGGTGAAGAGGAGCTGCTCGTGTACACTTTGTTTTTGGAGAAAACAGGGTGATTGGTAACGGTATTATCATCTCAGTAAAAAAAAAAAAAAAAAAAAAAAAATCAACACAAAACTCTATGCAGATACCTTCTCAAAAAGCGAGCAGGTGACATTAGAGCTCTGCATACTTGAGAACACACATCTAAATATTTTTCTTTCTAAAAAATGTCTATTATAGCTTACTGGAAAACATTGTCATGTCTAGAGCCAAAAACCACAAGATTACAACTATTTTGCACAAATTCAGCAACTGCTTTTTTTAATGATGCATTTGACATTTTGACCTGCATAATGCCAGTATCTGTATTATCCAATCATCCTCCATTCTGCTTATACAACAGGTGAGCACGTGTTGCTCTCTCTTCTAACTGTTATTGATTGAGTACATAAATAGATTCCTGTGACGTCACCTATGGGTTTCTGAAGAGTGCTATTGAAGCCTATTTTTCATCTTACTGCACAGCCGATATTGGTAAAAATGGATGCCACTCAACCCTGGTTAATCCAAAAATGGGTGAATGGGCTGAACAAGCAGGTCTGGAAGCTGGCCGGAGTATCCCCACCTTAGTTAAGTATTTTAAACCTATGACACAAACATTATCATGTCAGATGTCTCCACCAGTATTTATCTTTGTTTTTATCGTCCTTGGGTAGCAGACCGGTTGGTCAACTCGAAAGGTTCCTGAAACGATCTGTTCAACCAGAGGACCCAGCTGCTGTAAGAGGTAGAAGCTGGTGAGCTAGTGGCGGTCCAGCTGGCAACCCCTCCCTGGCTTGCAGCGTTCAGGCAGAAGCAGTCGCATCAATCGCTGCACGGATCAGAGTACTACAAAAAAATTCAAAACAGAATAACTGTGCTCTGATAGATCTTTATGCATGATAGTCAAGTTGAGGCAGTGTAAGCACTAAATTTTTAAAGTAATGACAGCTAATCATTAGCTATAGCCCCCTGTCAATCAAAACACTAAACCCCTAATTATACAGACATTTGTGACTTCATATAGTTTGCTTGATGACATTCCTCCCAAAACAATCTATCTATGAGTTACAGAACTCTTTTCACCCAGGCTCTTAAATATGTTTATTTTTGGAGCAAAGTTGGACATTTTAACACTGGAGTCAATAAAGATCGACTTATTTTAGGGGTTAAAGGAATGCAATTTTCTTCTTTTCCCGGATTGACTAGCAGTCCTTTTGTACCCTCTTAGTCCTAAACAATACAAAATCATTCAAATGGATACACTCTGATACAGTTGTAATGATTTGATTAGCATAGATGTGGCATTAATTAGATGGTTTGAAATAGACTTTTTTTTATGAAAGAAAAGGAAGAAATTCATTAAAAAAAAAAAAACTTAGAAAAAGATTTATGAGTAAATGGACAGCATACAAAAATACTTGGTCTCTGAGCCTTGGCTCTAATATATCTTATCATCACCGCACTGTAGTGTCACACATTTCAATAAATCAGGCAAAGATGCTGTACTTACTAGAGTTGCTGAGTCAAGGCAGACTTATGGTTGGAAAACGACTTTTTATGTCTGCGACTTTCTTTAGTGTGTGTTATTCTTGTACTAGCCGTAGTACGGATTCACCATGGCTATGTTCAGACTGTCAGCAAGAATATTATTTTTTAGCCTATTCAGATTGTATCTAGATTTGTTGACAGTCTACACACACACACACACACACACTCACTCTCTCTCTCTCTCTCTCTCTCTCTCTCTCTCTCTCTCTCTCTCTCTCCCCCCCTCTCCCCCCCCCCCCCTCCCCC
>JAOWBL010069856.1:0-13397 GCA_028564865.1 Zenarchopterus dispar
CACAGACACACAGATGATTAAAATGTTTTGTTCCCACAACTAAGAGCAAAACAAGCCATATTATCTTGAAAATAAGGATAGCTAGTTAAATAGCTAAAAGTATCTAAAGTTATGACAGCTAGCCCATTGAGAAAACACACACACCCCTCATCATGCAAAAATGTGTGGTTGTATATCATTTTAAATGATGGGGTATGTAAAAATTGTTCTTCCATACAGTTGTTATCTATGTGAAATACAGAGATGGACTTTTTTTTTTGAAGTCCAGGTATGTTTGTTTTAAACTTAAACATTTTAGCCTCAGGTGAGGTGCAATGGATATTGACTCTATATTGGACCCTTGTGGTTACTTGAGGAACTGCGTGTTTCCCAATTTACAAGTGGAGATTGACCCTTGGTAATCTGTCATGTAAGAGACCTATTCACTGCGTCACAACTATGTTATTAAAAATGAACTGGAGCCCAGGCAATGCATCAGTTTTCTTTTGTAAAGAGAAGAAAAACACCACTGATGTGTCTATTTTCAGAACATTTAGTTATCAAATCCCTGACAGATATGAAACGAGCTTTTGAACAAGTCATCCATAGAGCATTTAATAACGTTTAATAACAGAGTTTTAATAATAATTGGTTAAAATAGCAGTCACAATGAGAATCAATGTTTGCTGAAAAAGGGAAAAAGTTTGGGAACCATTCTAATCGCTTGAATGGTTCAAGTAGTACAGAAATACCTGGTTTGGTAGGAAGATTATAAATGTTCACATCGGCTTGCATTGCCTGAAGACAAGGCTGCTTTCATAGTAAGACATCAATCTCCCTTCAGTGCATTGCATTAGCAATTTTTACAGAGATTTTTTTTCAAATTGCATTTAAATTTCCCTTCTTACTTACCTTTGCATTTTAAATACTTTTATATAACAGATTTTAGTTGTTTTAGAGTGCCATTCCACAAAGCTAGGG
This sequence comes from Zenarchopterus dispar, assembly GCA_028564865.1. Taxonomy (NCBI): domain Eukaryota; kingdom Metazoa; phylum Chordata; class Actinopteri; order Beloniformes; family Zenarchopteridae; genus Zenarchopterus; species Zenarchopterus dispar. The sequence continues at coordinate 961 of JAOWBL010069856.1, forward strand.
GGAATTAATTTTTTTAAGTGAACCGTCTATTGCTCTGCTGTGTTAAAGTCATTGTTTTTGCTGTCTTCTGAGGGAAAATTGGAGCACTGCCTTTTCACTGGTAAGTTTGTTAAGTACCTTTTTATTAAACAGTCCGGATTATATATGGATGTCAGTGCATGTGCAAAATGTAGTGAGCTTAAGGAATTGCAAGGTATGAGTTAACATTGTAACTATACATCACTCTTATGTAATTACATCTCTTCAATACAAGGTTGTTCAAAGCAAAGACGCCTTAGGAAGATCCCTCTTTTCCTTGCCTCTCACATACAAACACATACAACTGTTAAAGCTCCATGGTGGCTGCAGGCTTTTGGGGGTTAAAGACAGTGATATCCTGCTGACAGCGACAGAGTGGTACATTTTCCTGCACAGCTGCAGATGCAGCAGGCTGTACATTACCACACCATTAGCTGACGACTTCAAATGCCAAAAAGAAATTTCCAACTTAAAGACAGAGTGTAATTTCATTTAATGTAATTTAATTTACATTTTTTTATTTTAAATGATATATATTACCCCCTTTTTTATCCCTCCAAAAGCTGACACACTTTCCTGAGGTCTTAGTAAATGAGAAGCTTTGATCAAAACATAATTGCGCTGTTTACACAGTCAGTTCATCCCACCTCCGTAGTGCCTCTGTTCTGCCCTGCTGTGCTGTGGTCTGCCTTGAGAGGTGGTAGCCGAGTAGTAACAGAGGTTAAATGGCGGCATGTGAATTGGTGATGCGTCACAATGATGGTGCCTATAATCTTTTGACTTGCTGTCAGGACACATAGCTAAACGTATATAGAACAAGGTTTTGCTACCTTCTTCAGAGTCACTGCAAATGCAACAAAATCATTGTCGGTTCGGCAACAAAAAAATGTCAAAAAAAAAAAAAGTTGATCCAAGGTGTTATTAGTAATTCTGCATCAGTCTTGGTTGTTTTGAATTGTGGCTCTTGGATGCTCCTGTATCCATCATTACATAAAGCACACCCCTGCCGATTGTGATTAATTTGGTATCTTATGTACCAGCTAAAATGGCTATTTAACTGAGATCTTATGGCCATCTTGGAGCTGCAGAGCACCTGTTATATGTGGAGTGCCTCAGGGTTCTATTCTCATCCTTCTTTTTTCATTATACTTACTTATTTCCACTTGGATCAATTCTCTGAAAACAGGATTTAATTCCACTTTTATGCTGATTACAGCCAAATTTATATTCCACTGAAGTATGATAAAACTTACTCTGCTAAATGTGTGACAGAGTATATTTATGAGATGAAGACATGGATGTCACTCAATTTTTTACATTTTAAAAGAAAAAAGACTGAGTTCGTGTTATTTGGACCCAGTGATGCCTCTAAGGTGCATGTTCATTTAGTTTTTTAATCATTATTTGGGTTTTTTTTTAAGCAGATATTTAAAATCTACAGCAATTGGCTTGAGTGTAAAACCAGACAGCAGTTTTACTTTTAATATATATATAAGTTCAGTGGTCAAGCACAACTTTTTTTTCACCTCCAGCAACTGGTCAGGGTTAAGCCTTTTCTTTCATGATGTATTTTAAGATTTTAATCCATGCTTTTATCACAACACATCTATATGACAGGGATAACATGTATCTACCCTTTACTAATAATTTAGGGGAAAAAAAAAACATGTACTTACTAGCAATCTGGCTTTCCCGAGAGAGCAATGCAGTTTAGGGCTGTATCCCAAACCAGACAAATCCAAACACCATTCAAAACTATAAAAGAATGTGATATCTTTTATTGATTGATTGATTGAATTTTTTAATGTGATATCTGATTTTCACCTGTGAAAACAGTCAGATCTAATGCCGATTCTGGTTATATCCTAGTTGAGTTGACATCCTTATTGGAACCTCTCATGTTTATTTTTATCCGCTTGGGTCTGCTGGAGTCAAATGCTGAATAGGGTTGAATCAGAAACAAAATATGGGTGTATGTTCAGCTGTAGGATCTCAAAAAAAAGGCATTTTACCAGTTTTGTGATAAAATAGATCTCCTTGTCAAAGCAGATAAACCAAAGAAAAATAACAGAAGTTACATGAAGTCCTCTTCATCTAAGCAGTTGACCTACAACTAAAAGCCTGCTTAAGAAGTTTAGAAATCAAATTTCATCAAGTATTAAACAAGCAAAGACTTGAGTTTGACCACATGAAGAAACAAGAACTGACAACAAATGGTGATACCGGTAATCCTCTGAAATATCCCTATACCTTTATCCTTAACTCTTCTTAAATAATAGACTTTAAAAGTTTCCTGTCATTGGAGGATGGAAAGCAGCAGATGATTGCTCTTTGTGTTCCCTGTCACTTCTCAAGGCTTTAATGAATGATTGATGATCCCTGTTTCAATATTTATCCATCATCAAGTGGCTGGATTGAGGCTGCCATAAAGAGGTTGATAAATGTTTAATCCCTCAATCAAAAACTGTGCAGTCTGACTCCCACTTTGATTGAAAAAAGGAAGGAAGTGCCCCCATTATTGTCCACTGAACCACAGGCAACCTCCCACGTATAAAAACAAAAATGCTCATAATTTCCAATTCACTGTTTTGGTCTTTTAACTGCATTACTTGACAAGATGTACTTTTCAAATACTTTTTATTAATGTATGCTTTGGCTAGTAAATCAACCTTTTAATCAAAGTACGAATAAAGTTCTCCTAAAATATTGAATTTAAAAAAAAGAATGATCACTGAATGAATTATGATTGTCTGAGTTGAATGTAATTGTTTTATCTGAACTTCTGCTCAGACTCCAGAGGTTTTAATTGCCCCTCTCCCCTCCCCTCTTTTTCTCTACCAATCCACCCGCCACAAAAAAAAAAAAAGGATCTAAATGCAGGTTTGCACTCTGGGAACCAAGCCATGAAAACATTTTGCAAATTAGGGAATTAGGAAGGGGATCTTGAGCTCCAGTGAACAACTACTTGGTTTAAGACCCTGTAGTCTATATGTGTGTATTAAACTCAAAATAAATTACTGCATCGTGGATACCAAGCCTTATTCCAGAGATCTGCCGATCTATGTTTCCCAGAGTAATGGATTTACCACTCTTTGTGCTTTAGTTTATTTTGAAAGTACTCGCTAATAGACCACAAAATAATGTTTCTCACAATGTTTTATTAAGATGATTTTTCTAACCACTGACCCAGCATGCCAAATATTACACCTCAGGCTTAATCCTGTCTCTCAGGTAGCTTTGTTGTGTGGACATGAAATTCAGCAGTTACACATAAACACACACAGAACACTCTCCACTACCTTCAGATGCATTTTGGATTGAATTTGCATTTGCCCTTGAGACTTCCTCCACATCCTGTTAATATTCTTTTCACCATTAACAGCGTTATTGCACGCGCAAAACCTCCCTCTCCGCTGGTCCCTCCGGTTATCCGTCCATTTCCCTCCTCTTTGTTTCAATAAGTGTTTCTGGTAATAACTCTCCATTCTGCATGGACTAGCTCTTTTTGTCCCCAGAGAGAAATCAGTTGTGTGCAGTGTTTGTCTTGCGTGTGTTTAATCTCGTTACATGTGTCACGTGTGCATGTGAACATTTCTTATTCCCACCTCTAATTATGTGCAACTGCTGCTGTGGTGGCCTTGTCTGTGAAAATTGCCAACCTTATTAGCTTGAGCGCAGTGAGCTATACTTAAACCTCGGGCTGACATCAACTTCCGCCCTTATTTATTAGTCCGGTAGGGTTAAAAGTGTTGGAAAGTGCACACAGTAAGCCAGAGAGACAGAGGAAGTAATAACAGGGGCAGTGTGGAGGAGGTAGTCATAACTGGCCAACCTCTGCTTCTCTGAGCAATGTGGGGAGTCATAGTTTGTCCTCTTGTTCCTACAGTTTTTGCTTCAGTATATGTCCAAGTGTCCATCAATCAGTCCCTTCTTATTTCTGTTCTTTGGGAAGAAGCAGAAAGACTTAGGTCAAATTGTTATGTACACGGAAGTGGTCCTTTGCCACGTACAGTAATTGACTAAAAACAGCTACAATAACAATGAAATTCACTGATTGACAGAATTTTGTCTATAGGAAGCTTTTATTGGTTTATTTTATTTTGGTATGGTAATAAGTCAGTGTTCACTTTGTTGAGCTGTATTCAGCTCATTGACAACATGAATTATCTACTACAGCGGAATGCTCCCAACACTCTTAAGTGGGCAATAAATTTCTGCTATAAAACAATTAATATCTTTATCAACTCACTTAGAATGAGATGACTTTGGAAGCTTGATAGAAAAATGCTTCCTACTTGTTCAAGCAAACTTGCCCTCATGCTGTCTTTTGGTCCAATCTTTTCCTATTTTGATGCTAGACTTCCAAGAATAATTACAAATTTACTTTAAAGACACTGCAGGGAGACAGAACCCTCAAGGTAAAGCCTGATCAATGCTATTAATGCCACTACATAGCAACTATGCATATATAGCCTGCACATAGAACAAACACAGCTCTTGGTTTTTATTCTTGTCCATTGTGGGCCATATTTTTCAGTAATTAAACCACCAAACACTGTGTGGTGGTCCAAGTTCTTTTCCACAGTGCTCCAGCTTGTTTGAGCTGCTTTGTTTTTACCCTCTTTATGTTGCTGGGACATAAAGGAGCAAATGAAGCTTGAAAAACATTGAGCATCAGTGATTTTTAATGACATTGCAACATTCTATTTTTCATTTGGACTTGAAAATGATGGAGAAAGTAGGACTGGTAAATACAAAAGAATAAGAACAATGCTACAAAGTGAACCAATCACATTTGTTGCAGCATGAATTAAAACAAAATACTTAAATGTATGGTGATATGTGCAGGGTACAGCATAGTTTACCACATAGTGTCCCCTACTATGACAGAGCTACACCTTCCATTGGACACTGAAGGGCTGGAAGAAGACATTTTAAAATAGACTATAATTATAGCCTTACCACAAATATAAAGCTATGGTAACTATATTCTCCAATATAAACATCTTAAAATTACATTCTGTCAAACAAAAATAAAGTTATAACTATATTTACTCCTCTCTCCACTTGTATTACTTTCACTTGTTGGTGCAAGATACATTCTGGGATACTTTACCATATTACGTATACACAAGTCTCAACTGGATGCATCCTCGATAAAATGGCCTGACCGAGAATACATCCATATATTTTTTCTGTTTTTGGTCAGATGCTTCCTTGAGAATTGGAACAGTACTTTGGCTACAGATTATAATAAGGTTAATATAGTTAATATAATCTATATGGGTTTCCAGATGTTCTCTACATCACACTGTTTATCTAGATCAAAATCAAGTCCAATATGTACTTATTTATTTATTTGTTTGTTTGTTTATTTTTACTGAAAAAAGTTTACTGAAAAAACGGCAGAAAGGACTCATTATTTGCTTAGCAGACAAATCCATAATGCTAATACAGTTAGTTGAAAAGCAAATAATTCAAGCGCTCACGGGACCATACTTAGCAGCAAAAGCTTGAAGTAATTGTTGTCTGAATGACTTTATTAGTCTTTCACATTGTTGTTGAGAAACGTACAATATTGCTTGAGTTTATTGTGAATTTTTGTCTCTTGTCTGTTAATAATTTAGAAAATGTAAAAGCATATTGTTACTAATAACTTTACATTGGGAAGAATATATATATATATATAATATGTTCATCGACCATTTTGGCTTTATCTCCATAGTGGGTTATAGTCCACACATCGATTTGGCCCAGTTTGATGCCTGATACCCTTCCAAGCATGAGGAGAACAGTGTTTAGATTACTGTGCTGGACCCAGGAATTAAACCAGGAGCCCTCTTATTGTGAGGCAACAGAGCTAACCACTAAACTCCCCCTACATATGTTAATTCTGTTCAAATATAAGACTGATCACGTCAATCTGCATCTCTGTGTGTGATGCAGTTGCTATCCTGATGGTCTTCACACAAGGAAATATCTTGGGAGTCACTTTGCCAATTTTGGTCATTCACATCCCTATGGGATCTTCACAGCCAACAGAATCAACTGGCAATTCAGGAGTGCACATCACTTCAGTCCTTATTTAGTCAGAATGAGGTTTGTTTCCTCAGTTCTCCATAGTCTAGTTTTTGTATGTCTCTGCTGTTGTCAGAAACAATGCAAGTCAGGAGAAAAATGTTGAACTCTAATCAAGATTTGGAATTTAACAAAGTGCAGGGATTTTTACACAGTAATATTGTGTCACTGTGCCATGAGTGTTTTTGACAGGTGGTGTACACTAAGCTAGCTAATTGGAGTACTTCGTCAGGATAAGTAGTCCTCAAAATATCATAAGAGCATCTCAGCATGTTTGCCACCATTTTATGTCCCTCCAGGCTTTCAAAAATAAGTATTTAATTTGCTTAACTTCTTATTTTAATCTTTATTCCACCATATCTCTTTCACACATTAACCCTACAGTGAGAAAAATTTGCACAAACACTTAAGAAAACCTTTTTTTTTTAAATCTTTTGCTTTTCCACAATATTGTAAAAATGTATTTGTTTCTTTGCTTGTGCTTAAAGACTGGTAAAAGCCTCGGAGCCTCTGCCAAACACTTAAAATATAAATGCTGAATAAAATGGAAAAGCAATGACATTTAAAGTAGCCAAACAAGGGAAGCTCTAACACACTCACATTTCACTGCCCAAATTTGATGCATCAGGATGTTTCCCCCTGCTGCTTGAGTGCACTGTTACATGACGAGCGAAGTGCAGTGTGAGGTCTCTTTTTGGTTTTTGTATAACTATTTTTGCTTTTGGAGTAGAGATGCAGACATATAAAAATGTAAAAATTCCCTTATGGGCAACAGAAATTACACTGCATTTTACTTTTAACGTTTTCTCTATTGGGATATAATAAAATATATATATATATATATATATATATATATATATATATTTAGTCCTTACAAGGTTCTGAAGCCGTGTAAGTACAAAACCATTTGATTACAATACATACGGTATAACCAAATATCATTACAAAGGTTAGAGTTTCATGTAGGTGTGGAGATTAAATCTCTGTCTGATAGTTACTCTGAATATTCAGTGGCAGGAGCTGAGATCCAGTCAGCACTAACTTAGTCCTAGAGAGGGCGGAACAAGTTCAGAAGAGATGCTGTCAGAACTAACTACCAAAAGGGAAGCATGAGATAACAGATCATAAAGTAGAAAAAAGAAGTCAATGTTGGCTCTATAAGATGCGAACAATATTATTTACAATTTGTTGTGTACACTGCATATCTTATTTTCTAAGAATAAATATGTTCTTTGTTAATCTTTGATGCTCTTCTCTGCAGGGTAAAGTAAGTAGTAAGTTTTGTTCGTGTTTTTAAATTTGTGCTAAATGTGTCTGTATTTCACCATAAAAGTTTAACAGTTTAATAGATGTTTAATTCAAGTTTAAATAAAAATTTCAAAAACAAATCTTGATTATCAATACATTTTTTTCTATCCTGCCTAACTACATTGTTGACTCTATTCACAGTAGATTTAGTCAACTATAACCAAATAAATTTAGATAACTAAATTATGTCTAGAACCAGGTAAAAATGAGAAATTCCTAAAACACTGAAACGAGATCATCATTATACGTAACATTTATTCTTTAGTTGATTATCAATGATGTAGTACAACGTAGCAATGGAGACCACAAAAATGTTTATTTATTTTTAATGTTGGACATTTTGGATGGTTGTAAATGGAAACTGACACACTTTTGAAGCTAGCCTCAGGTGCTCATTTGAGGAACTGCAGTTATCACTTTTTTCTTATTAGCTTAAGCTTTAAAAAAAAAGATGTTGCTTCTGGGTTCTTTTTATGTTTTATTTTTTGTGAATAGTAAGGAAAGGAGACTGCAAAAAGTACACAACTCTTCCAATATTTTCTCAAGTGAAATTGAAACTGATATTTTGACATGAAAATATTCCTTTATGTCTCTTTAATGTGACCTCACAAAGAAGATGGTGCTCCCGGATACTTTTTTGACACAACCACTATCTCCCTGGCAACATCTTATTTTGATATCAAGTGATTCTGGATGACATGGATGGTTTCACTTTCAGTTGATTTTGGTTTCCATCCCTGCCTTACAATCTTTTGGCAGAGTCAAGGATGGTGCCAAACTGCTCTGGACTCACAATGAAACTTATATCTAAAGCTTAGTTGTCTCTTTCACAGTTGATTGACTCTGGCTCATTTACCACTCTTTTAAAGTTTAGTTTAACAAATTTACTTATCTGGACTCAACTATATAAAACCTCTTTCAATGTTTTTCTCTGGGTGGGTTTTCAGTCCAAGTATCCCAGGGTAATGTTTGCATTTTCTGAATCATATTATAAGCCCATTAGATGCAGTGAATGATGTGTATCAATTGATTTATAATGACTCTGGAGCTGGTGTTACAACTTTCTGTAAAAAAAAAAAAAAAAATCCAATTTTGGCAGGATTCTCAGGTTGTTGACTAAATCTGGTCTTGCATTCACTATTAAAAGGGTCAAATTATTTAACAAGGAGAGCCATAGTCATCACATACCTAATCACATCCCGATTCAAAAATACTCTATTAATCCCTGAAGGCAAATTTATTATTGCAATAGTTTTCATTGGTAAATTAATGGATTTTGACATGCTGCTTTATGGCATAGGGGTTATATTGTCATCACAAATGGTTCATTCAAGTGTGATCACGACATCTCGGGAGAGCTCAAAAGTAATTTCTTCTGTACATGTCACTGGTGCAAGATTAAGCTCTCCCCACACCCACTCATAATGAAAAATACATCTGCAGCTACTTTGTACTTACTGTGGGCATATTACTTTGATAAGAGACAATTCCATCATCCATCATGTTCAGGATGATGAGAGTGGGAAGCCTGTCCCAGATGTCACCTAGCTCTCAACTTTACTTGGTGATTCTCATTCAGTCATATATGTATGAAAATATGTATAAGTAATATGCAATAAGACACTACATAGATATATATACAAACAGATGTATGTATGTACGTGTACACACACACACACACACACACACACATATATATATATATGACATATACAGCCATTATCATCTTGTCGTCAGACAGGAAGCCTGCAGCAACTATGCCTGTTGACACCCCAGATGGTGGAAACTCCACTGAGGAGAGGTCAGGACCTAACCTAGGAACCCTCCAGTTGTGAGATGAGAGTAGTTACTAACACACTGCCTTGATGTCCATAACAAGACATTACAAGTTACAGAAACACAGTATGATATCCTTTTAATTTTTCGTACTTTGAAAATGAGCAAACACACACTACTCTACAAAATATTTATCATTTCCCCCAAAACAATAATGTTACATGGATTTTCTCCTATTTTTTTACTTCACATGAGAATGCTAAAAATAAATGAAAAATGTGAAAATGACAGTAATTACTGCACTATAGTTGCTACAAGGTCTTATGACTACACTTTCAGTGCAGCTACTCCAACAGTGGGTTCAGAAAGTAAGACATGTCTGAAAGATGACTAAATTTGGCAGAGAGTGCACTCTTGAACCTTTGAAGCAAAATGAATCCCAAACTGAACAGCTGTATCTTTCTTCTTTTGCTTGGGGCAGCAATCCACTCCTCTTCATCAGGCAGCAGGGTGGACTGTTTTCACCCGATGAGTTTTTGGTTCGAGTAAATCCCATGAAAGCCAACATCTGCTCTGTTTAAGTGTCCTTGAGCAAGATACTGCACCCCAAGCAGCTTCATGAATTAATGTTGTTGTGCAGCTGCAGCACCTATATGTGCAAACAAATCAATATTCATTACTTTTCGATCCGGCTCATTAAGGTTCTTATCCCCGCTGAGGCCTTTGTCACCAGAGGTCATTCACTTTCTCGATGCCATGAAATGCAGCTGTTGTAGGCTCTTTCTACGCTGTTCCCCATGTGCATGACTCTGCACCACCTAACATCATTTCACTCACTGCACGTTTTAATTTTAACTTTGTAATATTCTCTCCAATGAATTTACATCATGTTTAAAACTTTTTCTCAAAGGGTTGTGAAGTTGAGGTTGTCATACAAAAAAAAGGCTGTTAATGTCCATTGTTATGACTCCTGCTTTCTTGTTTTGCAAGTTATTATTCCACTGTTGTACCCTAGAATGTGGCCTGAGATAGTTTCAGATGTCAGTGGATCTTCAGATGTGTGCTGAGTGTATTCTACATCTATACTAGTGGCTGTCCACTTGTGATCGAATCATGATACCAGATAAAAATGGGTCCTTACAATTCACCCACTGGACTTATATTTAAGCATCCTGTTTGGATATAACTGTTGGAAGAAATATAGTAATGGCATACTAATCTGAACAAAGGAGGAGGCACCTGTAGATCATCTTCTTTTAAGCTGAAAAATTATGATAGTTAGCTATCTGGCATGCTCCAATGTGAACCCAAGGGTCAAGAACCAATCAAATTTCAATCAATTATGCAAGCTGACAGTTTAAAGAAAGCAAATTCCAACTGAGGAACACCATTCAAGCTAGAGTACAGTAAGAAACCCTGTTGCATGCCTTAGGTGCAATATTTATTAAAGGTTAGATGTGTTATGGCATCAGAGGTGTAAGGAGAAGAGATGTTTGAGAGATTCTTCAAGCTATGAGAATAGTAAATATCTCATTTCACCTTCTTGGAACTACAAATGAAAACAGTTGCACGGACATTGCCATGTGTGAAGGGAGGGAATTACCAGATGGCATTCCTAAGAAAAAAAACAGTGATCAAGAAGAAGAGTAAGGATACATCACTGAGTTAGCATATCTGGAGGAACTCTTAAATTACTCATGAGGTAATATGTATTTATTTCAGTCAGTGTAAATGAGCAGATTTAATTGATCAAAGACCAGATGTGATATCATGTTCTGGATCATGCTTGCTAAAAGACCAGGTGTCAGGTTTCTTATGCAAGGATTCTTATGCAACATCAGACCTTGACTGGCTTCAATATTTGTGGCATATGAAATCTGTCTTACCTGGGTCACATCTAAATGTCAGATTTTTAGGAATGATCTGTCTTTGAAGGGGACGGGTTTGGTAAAACCTCTCAAAATATCACTTAGAATTTGTTATAATTGTACTAAAATCAAACTTCTTGCTTGCCAAACAACAGCAAAACAAAACAACAAAAAAAAGAAAACAAAACAAAAACCCTCCCAAACAGATAAGTAGTGGAGTTATAGAAGTGGATGGTAACGAGATCAGGGATGCAGTACTGTTTGTTGAGCACTGGATGGCAGTTGGTTTCACTATTTCTGTGAAGAGAAGGCGGGAAGCACTGCAGTAAGGGAGGAAAGAGTGACCAAGACTATAAGAGGGGGGAGGAACCAAAAAAGAAAAAGAGCCTTCTAAATCCAAGTCTCAGTGGAGCAGAAAAACTGGTGTATGGTCAAAATCAAAAGACTTCTTCAAGGTCAGTTGTCCAACCAGATTGATTGAGACGAAACAGAAAAAAAATGGAGAAAAAAACAGTATGCGTTCTGCATGTCTGTGAAATAGTGGATGAATGTGAATTTTTTTTTTTTCTGTGACCTAGACGGACAAATAGGCAACCGCTCACCAGCAACAAAAAATAAATAAGTAAATAATAGGTCATCTTATAGGACAGAGAACCACGTCATCCTGACAGCAGGTAACGGATGCAAAGACAGCCACATAGAGGGAGCAACTTAGCTTTTATGAATTATAATGTTTGCTGATTCATAGCCTAACATTGGAGAGTTACACAAATTCTCTGAGATGGACCAGTCTCGTAAAACTCTGGGTTTAACAGCTCCTGCAGTTCAGCTTAGACAGCATCTGCATAAGGTCACCTGTTTCCTTAATCCCACCTTCATTCAAACTGTTTTGAAATAAATAAATAAAAGATAACAATCATTGAAAGCAAACTTTAGTTTTTCCTCTGAGGTCAGTCCGCATTGATGCTCAAGTGCTTAAAAAACAAATTGCAAACGTCAGGCTTTATGTGAGTTTGTGTGTGTGTGTGTTCTCTCTTCCTTCTTTATAGCCTACTTTCCACCAACTGGGTCACCTCATGTGCAGTGCCTCACCCATAACCCCTATCTGGTGCAGGATATGTGTATAAGAATAGTATTTCGGTGCGTATGTGGCACAAACTGCCGTCAAAGTGACCAACTATTTATACTCTGTGTCCTGTTCCCAAAGTAAAGACCTGCTGCTGGCTCTGTAGCCCTCCCCTTTTTCTTATTCCTTCTGTCTCATCTGCCCCAACTTCTCGCTTTTCTGTGTCATCCACCTTTCTGTCCTTCATTCCTTCTCTGCACTGCACATGAACTTAAATGTGACCATCAAGTTTCTTGCAGAGAGAAATCTCTCTCTTAATGTTT
>JAOWBL010069858.1:8668-18827 GCA_028564865.1 Zenarchopterus dispar
GGCTGCAGCAGTCTGTTACTACAGTCAATGGAAATTCACGCGTTGAGCCACCCCCTAGTGGTCAGTCGAGGAATTGCATTTTTTTTTTTTTTACGACTTACGTAAGAAAGCGCGATGCAGCTGGATCTCCTGAACAAATTTACTTTAATAACAAAAAAAAAATTCAGTTTCTTTCTGTAAAGTTGAAATTCTTGCAACATTTTTCACATTTTCTTAGAACAGAGTCAGCTCTGAAGTTATATTAAAAAAAAGCATTTTCAAGCATTTTAGCTGGAAAACGTCAACAAAGCAGTGGTGCAAAGATGTTTTTATTTATTAAAATTAAACATATGTTTCCACAGCTAAATAAGAGATTGTATGATAAGTTGCACAGTTAAAACATTTACACACTTTATTTCTAAGAGAAGTAAACCATTTCAACGCAAAGGTTTTCTTCTCTCCCGCAATTAAATAAAACATAAACCAAAGTTGATCATGTGGAACCAGTCTTCCCCCTCCCTTGCTGCCATGTTTCCTTTTTCCTCTAAAAGTGACTTTTTAAAATCATTTATTTTTTTAATTTAGTGAACCATTTAAGAACAGGTGTCTGCTGAAACAAAAGAGCCAGCACGGGTGGGGGAAGTGAAGGGTGGGTGGGTGTCTGTGGTTTCCACCCACATAGCTTTCTATAAATGTGTAATGAAAACAAAACAAAACAAAAAAAAAAATCATAAAATCCCCAAGACGGTAATGATGTTCACAGACGCAGAATGTGGTTATTTAAAAGCAAAGAAAATAGCATACTTGGGTTTAAGTTTTACATTAGTCGTCTGGTCCTCGTCAAGTATTTAAATATGTAAATATAATCTTAAATGAAACCGTAGTATATCATTATTTTTGTGGTTAAAACACAGGAGCAGTGGGACGTAAAACCAACGCTATCTCAAAGGGTTCAGCAGGACAGTTTTTAGCTTCAAGGATTTGAATGAACTATTATATGATGTTATCACATAAATAACACATGATCGCGGGGGAATTTTACTTTAAAGGTTTATTTCAGATCGGTGAGGTTGACTGGTATTTTTAGACGAGTACTTCAGTCATGGCGTTGTAAATTTGTTTTTATACTTGGGATAATACCCCCGTCACGTGATCCAGCTGGAACACTCGTTTAACGCTAGAAAAGTTCGATATCCAGAGCAGTTCATGCTTTGATCCCGAATCTTCAATTCAGCTTTTGTGCAATTTTTTTTTTTAAAGGTAAACATATTGACTTTAGTCTTTTATATTCAACAAACATTATTACAGAAGTGTTTTAGTTTGTCCTGACTTTGCACACTTAAACTGTGGTGAAAGAGCAGGCTTTGTCTCGTTAACCCTTTGATTATAAACCGTTCTTCAGCAGTTGTGTTTGAATAAACTTGAAAGTTTAACCTAATTTTTGAGGTCTGGTAGTGTCGTTAGACTTTTCTTTAAAGCCTTCTTTAAGACTCAGATAGCCTGGCCTTGGGACTAACTTGCTGGGATACCCAGTCCTGGGAATGTTTTTCATTTGTCAGTTTCCACTGCTGATTAAAAATGTTTGGTGTCAGTCAGTGAATATAAAAATGTTCAGAAATGACCTTCGAACCTTTCCCAGATTAATGGACAGCAACAACTCAGCCTCTCTAAAATCCTTGCTGATGTCTTTCCTCCTTGGCATTGTGTTAACAGATCTGCACACTCTGCTTTTGGGTCATGTTAATTCTGAAAACATAACTTGTGATGTCCTACTACGTAAAAAACGTGGAAGTGGAAGCGGTTGTGTTCTACCTTTGTGGCATGAGTGGCGTAGCAACAACAAAAATAAACAAAATAAATAAAATAAAACTGCACTCAAAAGAAAAAAAAAGTCCCGCTGGGGGGATTTAACTAAGAAAAACCTTCATGACCTCAGAGTGTTATATGTCCACCGCTGTAGGAAGTAAACGTATCTCAGTGTGTGCCAAAGGGCAACAGGAAACCCAAAACCTCGTTTCTTTTTTTTTTTTTTTTATATCGGTATCTCAGTCTTTAGAGCATGGGAACCTTGCAGAGTATCTCCTGTAAACAGCAGCGGGCGTATTCAGACAGGCCATGAATATTTGGTTTATCTCGTAGGCATCATTAGCCGTGCCTCATGCCCTGCTCATGGTATCTCCCGGCGCAGTAAACCACCCCTCACGCTGCGCTACCTCATTATGTGCACCTTTAATCCCCATAATTTGACAGCAGCGTACAAACCAGACATGCAGGATCCAGTCTGGATGTTTTACTCACGAGCTGACAGCAACATTACTCCTCGCCCTCAGGCCTCCAGGCTGCAGACCTTGTTTACAAGAAGTCAGAAAGCAGGGAACAACGTCTAAGCAGCTAACCTTTTAACATCATCAGCATTCGCTAACGCTAGCAGTTAGAAAACAGAAACACCCCATCAGCTATTACAGGTTCATTCAGTAATTATTAAGTCATATTTTTGCAAAGCTATTAACAGTTTTTGTGTTATTTTCCTCTACTGACACATTCATGCTAATGTTAGCTAGCGTTAGCATCTAGCTACTTCAGTTAACATATGTGCACAAGCAAATTTCACACCAGTTAATCTGTCAGTAATATTTTAAATAACAACAATATTAAGTAACTAAACTGATGTCACCCTCTCATTAAAGCTAAATATATTGTGTAAAAACATGTTGGGGCTCTAGTTTTAGCTATTAGCCTATCTTAGCTTTCACGCTAAACTGTAGATTTTCTTTCACACTGCTGGAATAATAAACTGCCATTTATCCACTGGAAATACAAAATATATATATATTTAATTGCATTATATGACCTATTTCACTTATATATTTAATTTCAAAATAATTTCTAATATATATATATATATATGTGTGTGTGTGTGTGTGTATACACACACACATATGTATATATACATATATGTATATGTACATATATATATATGTACATATACATATATGTACATATATATATATATATATATAACAAACTAAAATCATTTTAACTTTGTAAGTTTTGTGGGAATCTTTAAGTGCCTTTCAGTTCACTTCTGATTCTATAATTTGATTTTAAATTATTATAAATGCATTTCATTGCATCTTGATGGACTTTTCCTCAACATTTCTCACTGTATGACCACTAATAACTTGCTTTTTTAAACATGGTGTATTCTAAAGGACAGAATATATGAATTGGTTTTCATTGTATTATTTATATTTAGTAAAGTAATGGAAGAAACACTACAAAATATATATATATTAAGACACTCTTTTCAGTACTTGACTTTATCAAGTCCATTATAAGTCGAAAAAGTATCCTCATGATTATTTAATACATTTGGGTGAAACCACTAGACATAATTTTGGTAAATGCATCTTAATTGTTATTTATTTATTTATTGTATGTGTAAAGCTGTAATTGCACTTTATAGCACTCAGGGTGTCATCATCATCATTGGCTTTTAACATATATTCAGTTAAACATATCAAATATTTCTTTCTTTATAGACAAACAAAAGCTTTTAAATGAAAATCTTGCTTTTACGTGCGATAAGTAATACAGTTTTCAGTTTTCACGTCATTTTGGATGTTTGTTGTAGAAAAGACGCCGGTTACCCGAGCCAGTTTAGTGTAAGTGTACTTTCTGTACACTTATAAAGTGAAATTACTTTGGTTTGTCCACAAACTTTTGCTGCAAAAGCAAATTTGATTCTCACTCAAAAACGACTTCGTTTCTCATCGTTTTGGTCCAAAACAAGAGTTTACGCCTCTCGCCGTCTTACAGTAAACGTGGGGTTTCTTTTAACTCTGAAGTATCGTTTTTAACTCCCAGATCGACAGATTTCTGCCGGCCGCCTCTGCAACACACCCTTTCTCCTTGCAGAAATGCCCGCCGTGAACCCCGCAGCGGCTGCCAACCCACAATGCATTGCACCATTACATACACAACAACGACAAGGCCAAATCAAAACAACATGTTAAAACAAGCAAGAACAATTATACTTTTGTTTCACCAAAACCCTCGCCAGTGGCCGAGTGAGACCACGGCTTGATGGACGGGTTTCTGGCCCGTTTGAGGGGATCCAAGGATCCAAGATGGTGACTCATGTTCTTCACACTACTGCACGCCTCGAAAAAAAAAAAAATCCCCCCTTTCCCACACTTACACATCCATTAATTGATGGTACACATATTGTCCACGTATGGAAAACACGGCCTCATCGATCTTATTTCGCTGAGTCAGCAAGTCAAACAGAATTAGGATTAAATAGATCCACTGAGCTATGAAGTCACTGGAGGGAAATCTAGGGGAATTTGAAATGAGAAAACTCTTCCTTAAAATCACACCACTGGTGTAAACTACGCCACGCTTTCTCTCTCCAGGAATATTGGCTGAATTAAGTCTAATTAACTCTTGAAATATTTCAAGAAATCAGTTTTGTTTTTTTGTTTTTTTGTTTTAAACTTTTGTTGTTTCAGGATCCACCAACTTCTCAAAAGTAAACTTTGATCCAGGAATCCAGTCATACGTGGGATATTCTCAGTCTCAGAAGATTAATTGCTGGCTCCAGGGCCCACTTCGGATCCTCACAACCCTAAATCCAACTTTTCATTTCAGCTGCGAGATGTTATGAAGAACACAGGAATGTGCTCACAGAGGACTGCTGGAGTGGAATTTTCGCTGGGAATTTCCCAACAGCGTGTAAGTGCGTGCGTGTGTGTGTATGCACATGCGCAGTGTGTCTCCAGGCTTAAACAAGTATGACTGACTCAGGTGCACATTTTCAGGAGGTAAACAAGTGACTCGAGTGTTTCTTTTATTTGTGGGAGTGTTATTGCAGGTCGGTGTTGGACTATTCGTGGAAGCGCGTTCCTTGTTCCACGAGAACACGCCGTTCTCGAAATGCAAGGCGTCCACGGACGCGCACGGCTCCTCATTAATAGCCCCTCTTTCAGTTTTCTTTGCAGCTTGAGCTGTTTTTAGAAAGTGTTTTGACAGAAGCTGCTTTATTTTGGAGAAGCGGTCTGGGGAAATGAAAGCGCGCGCTCGGCCCGCCGGTGAGGCGGGACGATGCGGGCTACTGCTGACCTCCGGTAGCTCGGTTAATGCGAGGCTCCTCTGAAATTCCCCAAACTTTCCCCTCGGCCAAGCCTCTCCTCCCAGCCGCCGAGATAATGGTCTTTTCAGGCCTCCCGGCGTACGCACGCGCGCCGCCGTGGATCGGCCGCAGCCGTGCTGGAAACCCGCGGCCTGGTGAGCCGTGGGTTCCGCCTGATTGCTTTTCCAGGCCGGGGCACGGGGGCAGCGCTGCGGAGACGGGGCCGTGAAGGGCTCGTGGGCTGGAAGAGGAGGCCCAGATGTTGCGCAGCAGCCGGGCGCAACATCTGCAACCATTTCAACCTACGTGGGGAATTCCTCTCGCGCTGCGTGTCTCCGTGTATTTTGTTCAGCTAAATCCTCATCACAGGACAATGAGTCGCTCCCTTCCTCTCAGCTTCCTCTCAGCTTCCCCCTGCGTGTCACGACCCGCTTCCCCACAGACGCGCAAACAGGCCGGTCCGACAGCGTCTCCTCAGGGCGTGGGGATCCTGCGTGTCTGAGTACATTTAAAGCGAAGATAAAAGCCCCTGAACATTTCTGTAAACACACGGTTCTGGGTTTCGAGGCGCAGACACAACAAGTTCGTCCACGGGGACGTGTTTGTTATCGTTTTCTCGCCACATTTGGCATCACCGTGGCGAGACAAAACTGCAAAGATTTCAGCCTCGAGTGTTTTCATCAAAGCAGAAAGAGCAGGACATCTCCTGCCTTGGTTGTCTCGGATATGAAATAGTCAGGTTAAATTTAACCAAAGGGGTCAAAAATATCTATTGTTCTGGCGCTGCGTGGGTTGGCCGCGGCGCAACAAAGCGGGGAGTTTCCTCACCTCTGGACATCGGGACATTTCCTTTGAGTAAGCGTTTTAAGCTTGAAGACCAGACGTCCTGGAGGACAAAGACATTCTTGACATTGTCCCACGTCACCCAGGACAGACTGTACTTCCTGATCTTGTAAAATCACGCCCTGCCACGCATTTACCCGGGCGAGTTTGTCCTTTCTGATGTTTGGCTTTCTAACCTTTAACTTTTGTTTTTCCCTCTTGAAGGTGACTGAGCACATCCAGGGTTTTTTGTTTTTTTTTGCATGCGTGATTTTGTCTTTTAGTGGAAGGGAAACGCACCACTATGAACCCCCCCACCCACCCACCCACCCGTGTTTATGTTCTGCTTTCAGGATAAAGTCTGTCTGGCTGGAGAAATGAAAACTTTCACTTTGGTTTTTGAGCCTCTCAGAAACGGACACAATCAGAAACATTTAGGCCCAACTTTAAGATTTATTTATTTCAATTACTCGTAAACTTTCCATCCTTTTGGATTACACAGATTTAACATAATCTGGTTAATCTGGTTCACATTGATGAATTATTTCAAATCCTTAAGAACCAGTACATCTGATGAATACACTGATTTTAAATATTTAAAATAAATTAGAATTACTCATTATAAATGCCTAGGAAACTTATTTGCAATTGAAAAAATAAATCTTGGAATTAGTCAAATATTTCTGCGAGTGCACCTTTTTCCAGACTTTTATGGTGTGAAGGTTTTAACTCAGTTGACCAACTAGTCTTGGTGCCTTAATCCAGCAAAACAGAAAGTGAAAACCATAGACTGCATAAAAATAACGAGATAAATCTCCTCTGAAGTCACGCACAGGTTTCTAAAAAGTAAATTAAGAAATTATTATTATTATTATTATTATTTTAACCAAAATTACATCTGAAGGAAGATCTGCCAGAGCTCCAGCCATGCTTCAGGATGGCTGTAGGTGGCTAGCTAGCTAGCTAACCTGGAAGGGTCGGTCCTGGGCATGTGCAGTGGGGGAGGAGGGGTGTCTATACGCTTTATGGACAGTCTGTTAGCATGTCTGAAAAGAGAAAAAAAACTGGTTCATTAATAATATTAGCAACGCTAACAAAGTAGACAGATGCGACTTCTTGGAAGAAACACAGAACTCCGACTCTTTTTGGAGACAGTGAACACACCACGACATATTCCCTCCAGAAGGTGTCATCACCTGCCAGTATCACTTCTCTTATGGTGGTGAAACAAATGAAACACAACCTCATAAATTAACCAATACTACATAGAAAAGGACAATTACTCTAAACCACAGTCGGACCAGGAAAGGCCCGGAAAATGGCGTCCCGCAAGTCCTTGTGCTGGGACACCTAGCCGTGACCATAGCCATCACTAAAATAAGAAGACATGATGAACATTTTTGAGGAGTCTTTTAGTACCACAACGGCTCTGTCAGTCATGAACCCTGTAATTATACAAGCTTGTGGTTTAATCTGATTGTAACGGATATTAATAATAATAATAATAATAAAAATAATTCTTCCCCCATGTGGTGGTCATGGGTATGAAATCCACTACTGGGATCAAAACTGTTGTATGTATGTTTATTTCTACTGGAAGGTTGGACATTTTAGCATACCAGATAGAGAAATGAGCCCCTAGTGGTCATTTGATGAAATCCAGATGTTGCTCCTTGGAGAAAAGACCTCCCAAACTGCTGGTGTCGAAACTAAAGAGATAAAAGAGAGGCGCCGCATAAACCTGATGAAGGAGTCTGTTTCTGAAACATTGTGTAATTTAAGATGAAACATAAACCAGGTAGTTTTTTTTTTTTTTTTTTTTAGCAAAAACACCTGATCAGGTAGCACGTGAAACCAAATAGTCAATGGAAAGAACACAGAGACAAAAAAAAAAGAAAGAAAATTGTCCCGAAGTCATTTAGAAACTCAGATTTCGTGATTCATAACGTCTTGCAGCTTTCTGCAGCCCCCCGGCGAGGATTTTGTCGTTTTCCCAGACACCCCTGGGCATCACCGCCTGCGTTTCTTAGAAATAACCAAAAAGCATCTGAAACCCTAGAAATGAGAAAGAAAGGCTTGAAATAAAAGAAAACAAGAAGTACAAAAATGTCCCATGTTGTTCCACGAGGAACTTGCGTGAACTATTTTTTTCACTACTTGAGTAAAGTGGTTTTTCCCTAAAAAATAACCCACTCAGGCCTTTAATATACACGTTTCGAGCGTGTGAATAATTTAATAATCTGTAGCCTTTTGTTGCCTCCCAGCTTGAAGGTTGTCAGTTTGAATCCCAGCTGGGGGGGGAGGGGGGTTGTGTTGTGTCTGCATGTTCGGCCTTTCTCCGGATGCTTCGGTTTCCTCCTTCTGTCCAAAACAAAAAAAACAAAAAAAAACAAAAAACAGGTTCTGGTGGTGGTTTGTTTGAAACCGTCCGTGAGTAAGTCTCGGTGTGATGGAGCGATGATTCGTCCAGGATGTTCCCCGCCTCGCTCTCGATGACATCTGGGACCGGCTCCACCAACGTCCGTGACCTCCAACAGGATGGAGCCTCCATCAAAAACCCTCTCACAGTTAAATGTTCTGTTACAGGAGTAAAAGATGAACTTGTACCGGCCGTCGAGTCCTTGCAAAGTTTTGTCTTTCTAAATTATTTATAAGCAGAAATAAACGGATAAAAGAACAACACGAGACTTTAACACTCATGCTGAGAAATAATTTATAAATTCATAAAATAATCTCCACATTTCCATTTTATTTGTGCAGTATCCTCATTATTTTACCTTCTAGATATTATTACTTATTTGTTCTCCATTTTGAAATGAATAATAAAAATAATCACATATATTTGATTGAATAAACACTAGTTTAATACACACACCTATAAGTGAAGACAGCTTGGTTTAATTTATTTATTTATTTATTTGCACACCGGGTCTGAATGGTACCATTATATTAAATATGGTCATTTGTTTGAAACTTGTCTTTTTTCTTTAAGCATTTCTTTCTTTCTTTCTTTTTTTTTTTAAATCCACGTCCAGATTTAGCTGTTTCCATCTCTGGAAATGTCTGCTTCTACATTTAGACTTGTCTAAACAGAGGAGGACAACCCCAGCGTGACATCACCCACAGGTTTCCTCAGCCGACGGCTCGGTTCTGGGTCTCCTCGGTTAATCCAGAAGTGGGCAGAAGTGCAGAAGCCCGGTAGCCGGTTGGACCATGCCCACCTGACCTCAGCCACCACAAAGCTAAGCTCGGTTTAGCTCGTCCGAAGCTGTGATGCTAGCTGGGCCAACCATCCATCCTGGTTTCTGATGTCACCACTGAAACATCTGAAACGTGGAGAGGTGGAGCTCCGGAAACATGACGTAGCCAGTGATTTATCAGAACCTGAACCCGGCCGAAATCTGGGCAAAGATGGCAGGTCAGTTTGTTCACCTGGAAGGGTCCAGACCAATGGTTTCAGCTTCTTCCAGGACTTTCCAGGAACCCCCACCGTTCCAGGCCAAACCAGGCTAGTACAATTAACAGGTTTTAAAATAAAAATGATGAAGGTGAAGTTTACCAAAAATCCACAAAAAGCTAACCCGTTAGCAGCATAGACTGAACCACACCTATCATTAAAAAAAACAACTCATAATCATGTAAAAGTTTTTGGTTTATATGGTTTTACCTGACGACATGTAGAAATCACTCAGCTGAACTCTCGTCACAGAAACCATGTTTTAAAACACGGTTGTAAATACGTTTACTTCTGCTGTAAAGTTGGATGTTTTTACATGCAGGTGGACTCAGCCCCTAGTGGTCAGTCAGGGCACTGCAATTCAGCTCTGAAAAGGGGATAAATATAAATATTTATATTTAATATAAATATCAAATATTTTTGATGACATTTTGCATGAATACTAAAACAGCTGCTAAAAGAAGGCTTTTTTTAAAAATTACACGACAAATATAATTTCCTTTCGTTTTCTCCCTCTAAAGGGAAATATTTGCAGTCCTGCTTTAATGTCTGTCATTTTCTGTTATTTTTGCCGCCAAAACAACCACAGAGTGACGCAGGAGGTGGTTGACATATTTTCAGCTTTCTTTTTTCGCCAACCTGTCTTTACACGTATGGTGGGCATCAGATCTGAGAAGGGTGACGGATGCAAGGGAGGGGAGGGGTCGGGGGGGGGGGGGGGGGGGGGGGGGGGGGGGGGGGGGGGGGGGGGGGGGGGGGGGGGGGTG
>JAOWBL010069859.1:0-12880 GCA_028564865.1 Zenarchopterus dispar
ATCCCCTATGAGCAAGCACTTGGCAACGGTGGGAAGGAAAAACTCCCTTTTAACAGGAAGAAACCTCCGGCAGAACCTGGCTCAGGGAGGGGCAGCCATCCGCCTCGACCGGTTGGGGGTGAGGAAACAGAGAAGACAGAGAGGAGAGCAGAGAGAGACACAAAGATATCTATACCTTCACAAAAGGAAAAATTAACAGTTGCCACTGAAATAACTTGAAACTGGCAAACATAAGAAGAAGTAACAGAACAATAACTAATGGAAATCAGAAATTGCTTTTGAACTATGGCACAAACTAACAAACAAAAAAAAAAACTAATGTAAATTACCAGAACAAATTGTTTGGTATCATAAGAAACCATCTAAAATGATTTATCTTTAATTTATGGGGCATAGTGTTAAAGAAATCAGTTGGTTTCCTTAGATGGCCAATTATCACTATTGTTGTTATTTTTACTGGCTTTGGATTAATGGACTAATTTGACAATGAAATCTCAAGACATTCTGGAGCAAAATCTCCTGCCCAGTGTCAGAAAGCTTGGTCTCATTCGCAGGTCATGAGTCCTCCAACAGGATAATGACCCAAAACACACAACTAGAAACACCCGAGAGTGACTAAGAATACAACAGCTGACTGCTTCTTTCAGTCCTCACCTAAATGCTATTGAACATCTGTGGATTGAGCTGAAACATGCAGTCTGGAGAAGAAACCTGAGGCAGGGTATGTTTGTTCATGAGGAGTGTACCGGAATACCTGTCCACAGATGCAGAAGTGTCATTGAGAGGTACAGGAATGACTTCAGTGCAGTGATGGCATCAAAAGGTTGTTCAAAATACTGGTGGGACCAAAACATTTGAGAAGGCCAGATTCAATAGATTTTTTGTTTGTTTTTGTTTTGCTTTGCTTTGTTTGAGCAGTTGCATTGAACCACAAATTCAAAAGCAATTTGTGATTTATTTTTTTTAGGTTAATTTTGAGAAAATTATAACTACGTTTCTCAATGACAATTGCGTTGTATTTTTTTTTTCTTTTTAATAGTGGAAGATTACGAACAAATGTGTCCACATGTGTGTACTTTCCAAAACATGGACAAGCATAGTATGGAAACTTTATCTTGTTTTACACAAGTGTTTTTTTTTTGTTTTTTTTTTGCTTTATTAAGTCAAAACTATCAAGGTAGCCATCGTGTTTCTGCTTTGGCCGCGTTAACTGTGTCTTCATACTTTTTCTGTGATTCTTCACACACAAGTGTTTGAGACACATGGATGGCATCAGTCTGCTCTTGATGTTAAAGTTTACAGGTGGCATCAGGTGGTCTGAATGTCCTCTGTATGCGTTTTTTTGATTTGATTGACTTTCGGCTAAACCATGAAGTCAGCTGAGCTGCCAGATTTTAGCACTTGAGGAGTAGGAGCCACTCAAAGTTTCCACCCAGAAACTTAAATTTGACTGTGGTCAAAATGCAGAGTAAATTTGAGCTTCAAAGGTTTCTAGGTTCCCCTGAATGTTTCACTGATTATGTAAGCAGAAATGGCTTCACAACCAAACATAAAAACCCTGTGATCCCAGCTCTGAACGGTAATGTGCTGCAACCTGCTAACACGGCTGAATTAGACATGAAATGTTGAGTGCTCCGCTGCCTTGTCCTATAAGTAAGCACCCTGTTATAATGATGCACCACCTCTGTCTGGATTTAGCAGTTTTTTCTGTGTCCTCACGACACCTCTGGGCTGTACAACTGCTCCCTTTTCTTCTCTTCTTTCTTACTTTTTGTTGACATTTTATTGCTTACTCCTTAAGTAGTAAAATGCCGAAACAAGACATCAGTGGGGACGTAGAGTGAAGAGAGCAGGAATCAAATTTTGCATTAAATCTTGGCCACATGACCACCATGCAACATTTATATTTCTCGCTTCTGTGTTGCCATCATCCTTTTTTATTTCTCCTGTTTCTTTCATCGTATAGTCACACTTTACATGAAACAGATGTCTAGTTAATAATTCAAAACAAAACTACTAATGTGTTCTATCAGCAAAAACATGGCATTTCTCTCAATCATCCATCATGTGTGTCTGTGTTTTCCAGAACTACACCCAGTACATCCCGCTGTCCATCTATGACCTGCAGACGTGGATGGGCAGCCCATCCATTTTCGTTTACGACTGCTCCAACGCGGGGATCATTGTCAAGTCGTTCAAGCAGTTTGCTCTACAGAGAGAGCAGGAGCTGGAGGTGGGTTGCAGCGCAGACCAACGCGCTCGGGGTTTACGACACTTTGCAACACAGCAGCCATGAAATGTGGAGATTATAAAGTGGGGAAGTAAAACTTCTTAAAGTTAGATGAGTCATCCAAATACACAGACACAATCCAGACAGAGAGCAATAGGAAGTAGTGGTATTTAAGAGGTCATTCTTGAGAAACTTCCTCTTGTGTATACACAGACAAAAAAAACCTAACTGGTGTGGAGTCAATGTTTTCATCTGGAATCGTCCTCAGTGCTCCAACGCAGCCATGCAAAGGAACGACTGGACCAAAATGAATGACATTGGTTTTATTCCTTCATTCCACACAGAAGAGCAAAAGTGTGCATCACTGTTGACCTCGGCTTCATCCTCTTATTGCATCGTCTTTCTCTTTCTTTGTCGTGGCTGAGGCATGTTGTGTGAATTCCTAATAGGATGGGGCTGTCATTCATTTCAATTATTCATGGAGAAATTTCAGTCAGAGTGTACGTTAGCAGGAAAAGGAGAGAGGCAGGTGGAGGATGTACAGTATGGAGCAGAACAGGGTAGTGTAGCGTGAGTAAGGAAGAGCTGCTTTACCCATTAAAGTAAAAACAGAAAAGGAGAGAAAGTGCTGAGTTGCTGCAATTTCTGATGGAACCTGTCACAGGAGTCTCCATCTTCAACTTCACCTGCTCTTATCTGTGCAGGTTTGCACAGGTCACAGTAGGAAGACGTCTACAAGGGCTAAAACTACAAGTCTCACTTTGCTAAATATAGTGTTTTTTTAAATATAGTGTTTTCCTCAGAAAGTGCTTTGCAGGGCCTTATCTGGGGCAAATTCAAAGATTCTACACAAAACAAGCCTAAAAATGAGTTTACACCAGATGACAGTGGGTCTAGAAGAGGGCAGCAACAGCAGGCATCCAAACTGCAACTGAAGATATTTTCCTCAACGTACTGAAAGAAATAGATGCTAAAAGCTGAACATTTGATCTTGATGCTAAATTTCAATCTCCTTTTAGACACCCAATGCTTTTAGTTTTGATCTTTTCCCTCAGAGGCACACACTCCTCATTCTTTTACAAAGTTTGTAGGGTTTTTCAGACCAGCCAGATGTCGGGGCAGGATAGAAAATGAAAGTATTCAATCACTTTATTATAACACAGTTAAGTTCAGTTTGTGCAAGTGACACTATATTTTGATTTAATTCAATGAAACTGTTTTCCACTGTACACCTTTTCAAGATAGCGTCAATTACTTGCAGCCTGTGAAAAATAGAAATAAACAAGTATTGGTACTTTGGAAGAAATGACTAATATATTTGCTTATTAGGGCTCAGTCAGTGTGTCAAAGTGGAAATTGCTGTAATTAGCCTGTTTTCCACTTTACATCTTTTCAAAACAGTAACCACATACTGATGTAGAGCTCAGATTACTAACCTGAGCTCTGCACCTGTTAATGTTTTTTTTTACCTAAAATAATAGGTGTTTTTAGGTTAGACCTGCGCTATTATTCCTTGATGAAGAACGCGTGTTTAACACGCGCTGGTCGGTGTAAATCAAGGCGTGTTATTGCCTCCCCGGTGCCTGGTCGAGGGGAGGGAAGACGACTTGGGAGGCGTTTGGTCAGCCTCACTGGCTTTACAAGGCAGAAGATGGCTGATGCAGGAGATGGAGTGGGTGGAGGACCCATGCTGAATTAAAATGGGATTTGCGTGGCAACTTCCTCCAAATGTTGTGTTTGTTGACTGCAAATAACATCTTTCTGAGACTCTTCAGTTTGTGACTTGAGCTTTGTGTCTTACAAAGTCGTGTTCTGTCATTTTAGTAGCCAGTTGGAGATTACCGATCTGTAGTATGCAAATTTATAATGTCCCCAGCTCTGAGGATCAGGAGTTTGTGGACATCCTCATTTTGTTATCAACAAATTCCACCCAGGACCTGCCACCTCACGTCAGTTCTGTTTACACTAGTCCTGACCCGCGTTTAAGTGAACCCTGAGAGGCGAATTATTGACGGGGCAAGTTCAACACGCCACCCCACATCAGTTAATGTAAAAAGGACAGGCGACACGCAAGATTTGGGTAGTAAATGCAGAGTATCCCCAGTGTAAAAGGGGCTAATTACAAATTTCAAACGGTGCGGATATTTGGTAATAAAGTAAAAGTCTTTCTGTGAGGCTCATCTTTATTAGTCACTGCATTGAGCCTTTTTTTGCACTGGATATCTCCTAAAAAACAGGGCTGAAAGCTTGTTACACAAACTCATTATTCAGCTCAGATCTGTATTTTGTTTTCAGAGAGGAAATGGCAGAAAAGCTGGTGTTACAAAATAAAAAGTGCTGAAGGAAAGCTGAACTCTCACACCCTCTCTTTCTGTCTCTGGTTTTTATTCTGTAGCTCCTGTTTTGTCTAATTACCATGGAAACATGATTTGTTCCTTGTCAACCAGACAATGAGCTTTTTAAGGCATTAGTGGCATCGTTGGATTAAAAAAAAAACAAAAAACTACTTATCCAGAAGTTGGAGCTTCTGGACTTTCCTGAGAGATTTCTGTCAGGACATAAGCTCAGGAAGTCCTTGGGTTAAATGCACAGGAAGTTGCATAACATCCTCATACAATTTCCCTTTTCCTCTGCGGAGCTTCTGCGCTCCACTCTCTCATCCAGGAAGTGTTATAGGGTTGTCTAATGGAAGATAAAAAAAGAGGCGCTAACTTCCGGACATGTTTTAATCATGCAGGAGATCTATGCAGGGACGTGCACAGCCGCGTCTTTGTGACCCTGTGTCACCTGCACAAGGATGATCCCACGGCGAATCATCCGACAACATTCAGTCTTCATAGTCACATAAAACAACTGGTCTGGTCTCAACACGGCCGGTTTTATTTATGGAGGCAGAGATGCAGATTAAACACATGAAAGAGATGAATTCAGGTAAGGCATGTAAAGGGAGGGAGTGTTTTATCACACCCCTGCAGTCTCATATCAAGCTCCTCTTGTGGTCCAGGCAGTCCATAAGTGTGTGTTTGTGTGTGTTAGTTGTGTTTGTGCTGGGAGTGCAAAATTATTGGACCACCTGCTTTCTTTTTAAATATCTCATTACTTCCTGTGTGTTCTCAGCAAACATACTCAGTGCATTAGCTGCAGGGCAGCATGTGTGTGTGTGTGTGTGTGAGAGAGAGAGAATCACTGCGGCACTTAGGGCTATGACAGTATACGTGTCTGTGTGTCTTGTGGGTTAGGTGTTTGTGTTGTTGCCATTTCCAGGAAGACCACATTAAGCCTTCGCTCTCCTTGTATCATTTTAATGAATAATAAATGCATGGCTGTAAAGATGTATTTCTCATTTAGAGTTGCATTTTGGCTGCTCTACGTGCACACGCTTGGCTGCGCTCTTCTGCTGATTGTGTATTACATCTCCAATCCTATTTGTGTGTGGAGCTAGTTTGATGAGTTGATGTCACTTTAGAAAAGAATTCTCCCTGATCGCATTGTAGCATTTTATTCCCAGCGAAAGAGGGGAAAGAAAGCCGTCACCATGATTTTCATGGTAATTTGCAAGATTACAATATGCTAATGTGATAATTATAGTGGATGCTTGGTATTCAACAGCTTTGCTGGCGGGGTTGTTGTATTTACCGTCAGAATAAGCATGGCCCACTGTCACACGCTTCCTTCCCAAGAAAGAGACGATGTTTTCAGGTTGACACGACCACGAGCTTGAGAGACACACGTGCTACTTTGTTTGCAAGCGACTTGCCGTTTTTTTTATTAGTCAGAAGAGGAATTATGCTATCAGAAGGCTGGCACAGATCCATCCACATAACAACACACATGCACCCACTCGCGCCTGTAAGCATTTTAAATGGAAACGAAAAAATACATTTGATAGGAGGAAAGATGGAGACAGATGCGCGTATGGTGCCACTCCAGCACTTCTCTATCAGTTCAGACTGTTCTTTTGTATTTTAAACATCATCATTTATTCATGTGTGTGCAGAGCTCCTTGTAGAGCTGTGCTGTAAATATGTAACGTAATAAGATCTTCACCCTTATTTCCTCAACTTATTTTAAAGCCCATTAATGACTTATTGGACTATTCGAGAATAGTACATACAGCAAAAAAGAGGTATTGCATAAGTCTACAACGCACCATTACTGGACCTTTTTTTTTTTTTTTAATTTAAAAGTTTGATAAGCTTTCCTTTAAAGTGCAAATTCATACTTTAGGTTTTGGTGCTTGTGACAACGAATTTTTGAAGTAGTGTTACATATTTCTTGTTTTGCATCCTTTTTACATTTATCTGGCAGCCTGTGGGTCAGTTGCTTTATTTATATTCTCATCACGGCCCCTAAATGATTTAGTTTGCCCTTAAAGCACAGAAAGACGAGCACATTTGTGGCTCTCTAACTTTTTATGTCATGGCCACTTTTGAAAAGGAAAGATTTGCTGCATCATGAAAAAATGTCAACGGGTTTTATCAACAAGTTACTCCATTAGACTGCTCTTTCAAATAGAAATTACGCTAAGCTGGAACACAAACTATATTTATCCATCAGTCTGTTCTTTTCCCCCTCAAATTAGATATAAGAATAAATAAATGAACAATAATCTGCAATCTGCAAGGAAATCATATGATCACAGTGGTTGCAATGAGCCTGTCTTCTACTGTGTATATTTTCATAATTTCAATCAAGCTCAACCTGTGCAACAGAGAAAATAAATATTTTCAGGTGTTTGGTAAGAAATGTCAGATGCTTTCTCATGTTAGGGAACAAATCGATGTATTAGTGGTAGAAATTGGTGCGTTTTCCACTGCACATCATTTTTAAGCAATAAGCTGTGGGGTATTTTAAATTCAGTGTAATTGATGAACCAAAACACTTGCAGGTATTTGGCAAAAAAGATGGTCTGTTTGTGAGTTTCATTAGTAGTCGTTTCAGAAATTTTGGCTCTGTCAAAATATCAAATTGATAATTATGTCAAGTGTCTGAAAAAAAAAAAAAGGAATGGTAGTCGATATTCCAGCTTCTTTCATCTTCAGGTGGCTTTTCATGATGAAAAAACTTTCAAAGAGGAGAAATTAGGACAAATGTGTGTGTGTGCTTTAGGGCATGTATCTGGCAGTCTGAAGTGATTAAAAACTGAAACTCTTTCAGATAACTTGACTATGTCGCTTTAGGCCCGTTTCCATGGTGTCAGAGGTAGTTTTACTGGGCTTGAATACTTGAACTGTTTTGCATTGAGAGTGAAACTCTGCCACGCTGAAACATGTTGGGTTAGTACTCAAAGCGTTCTCAAAAACATGATGGGCAGGTAGGGGGTTTTAACTCTGTGTTTATTGGATATGGTGTGTGTAGGAGATGATGTTGTTCAGCTCTCTCTCTTTCCTGTAACTTCTCATCTCTCATCCATACTCACTCTAGCAGTGTATTCAAACAATAAACAGAAGTGCAGAGACCATCTAACTTACTTCAGCGTTGATCTTTTCCTTTAGCTGTTTTTTTTA
Source organism: Zenarchopterus dispar (assembly GCA_028564865.1). Lineage (NCBI taxonomy): Eukaryota > Metazoa > Chordata > Actinopteri > Beloniformes > Zenarchopteridae > Zenarchopterus > Zenarchopterus dispar. Next base: position 7,738 of record JAOWBL010069859.1, read on the forward strand.
ACCCTTTGACCTACCATAGAACAAGTTCGCCTAAGCATATTTTTACATTTTTGCATGCTAGTTGATTAAAACTCTACAGGAATTTTGAAAATTGATTTGCGAATGGGAGCGCCGAGGCTCCAGCAGGTCATAAAGGGTTAATAACATGTTTTTACTTATTTCCTATTAGCAATCAGAGCAAGTGGTGGTCTGGTGTTATAGTTTGCTAAGCCGGTGACTTTGAATGGAGCCACAACAGGTGACAGGACCGGTGAGGTTTGTCCTGTTACAGCTCCAACCTGCAAGGGTTTACCTCAGACCTTTTCTGATGGAAACTCAGCTTTTGGTTTGACCTTAGTCTGAAAACATGACTTTCAATTCACATTTCCAGGTTTAGTGACATCACAGACCCAGATCAGAGCAGAGTTATCCATCCTCCCCATCTTAACCTTCATGCAGATTCATATTGTGCTGCATTTTCTGTACCACTAAACAAGAAAAGCTGTAACAAAATGGAAAAAATAAATGTTGTTTTGATGAATGTCCTTCTGTTGCAGATTAGTCACGTGGTCTGAACCCACTGCCACTTAAAATCTCTGGCAAAAGACATACACGTTCTGTAACTCACAATCCAATGACTGAACAGTGCTAAAATTTCTGAACTTTGTTTTAAGATGAAGACAAATGAAAAGAAGGGACAATTAATATTTTTACTGATTAAACAGCAACAAAATCTAAGATTTGTCTCCAAATGACTAATTATCATCAACAAAACCAAATTACTTTTCTGCCTTTATTCTGAAAACTAAACAGAGCCTGCCAATAGTAACTTAAACTTTATTTTAGCTTCCCCAGTTAGCTATATTGATGGAACATTATACATTAGGAGGTGTTTTTATCTTGTCATATAGACTGTTAGTAGCACAAACCAAGTTAATAAATGATGGATAGATCTGTTCATTACGCTGAAAGTTGAAGTTTCTCACATTTCTTCTACTTAGTTGCTTATATTCCCGAAGGTGTTTAAAGACAGAATTATTTTTAGAACTCAAAAGCAACATTTTGAATATCAATGAACGTCTATAAATAATCTATATTGCTTCCCGAGAATATCTCCCATAATTTTTTTATTTAACACTATGACGATCTACTATTCAGTGTAAAGCATTTAAGCATTCCCACAAGCGTTTCAGACTGAGGTGGTGATGAAACTGTAGCTTCAGCATCGCTTGTCCTGGGAGCATGCGGCAGACTTGTCAACATTGTCCTTCTCCACCAAAATGGTTCTAAAACTGGTCAGGCCTTTCCTGCTTCAACCATTATTAAATGTCTTGTGGGTCAACAAAAACAACAACAACAACAACATCAAAAAAGAGAAAAAACATTGTCATAATATTGCATACTCTGTGTCGTTTAATCTGCTGAATCCAAGAGAGATGAATAAAAACAGACTTCTGTATTGGTGTGGGGTAATCAAACTGTAAAGATGATGGTATTGTTTGTCCACTCATTTTCCCACTTTTTAATTGTTTTCAGTCTCCCTAGTTGCAGTTGTATTGGTCTATTGTAATGTTTGTACTTTTGAGTGGTCTGACATGCTTTTTCTGAGTTTTGTTCATTCCCAGATTTCTTTGTGCTCTAGTCAGAGCCGTACACTGACACTTTCAACCAGAGGCTTCAGGCTGTGTGCCCTAATAACTTGAATTTTAGTCTCTTTTAGTCTCTTTGTCTTTGTCAGCCACAAAGAACTGGACATTCTGAACAGGGTTCTCAGTGTTTATACACCCATTTCTCCACAGGTTACTTTCATTTTGCAGGCTACACATTATCCTGTCTTTTGGTATTCTTCACTTACTTTCATTAGGAAGAGAAAATATGGATTTGTCATCATGATGTATTTATGGGTTGGAAAGGAGGAGGGAAGAGAAGAAAAAATAAAACATTACTCATTGTATATCAGCCCTCCTCCAAAAACAGACTTTCTTCCTGCAGCTGATCATCTGTAGAAATTCACAATACACAAAGGAGCCAAGGTGGTATTTTGAAAGGTGTTTTATATAATCTAATTACATGACTATGTTGTAGCTCTGTGGCTGTCAGTGGGTATTTATAATAATAATAATAATAATAATGATTAAAAATAATAATAACTCCAACCCAGAACCAGGGACAGGACTGTCTAGAGTCCACTTTCCTTTATTTTTTTCCTTTATTTTTCAACCGCCTGTACACATTACAGTGAGCTAAAATAAGAATTTCAGTAAAATCTTCTGTTATCTTATAGACCTCTGGACTGATAGCAGATCACTTGACATATAGATTGTGTGTCCCAAACACTAGCTATGGAATTGAACTAAACTTAATTGTATGTAGCTAACTTATTCCAACTTCATTCTGTCTCAGAAACTATGCGGCCATGATTTTAATGTATGTAGTCAAGTGATTATTTTCTAAGTGAAGTAATAGTTCAGTTTTGATTTTTTAAAAGAAGAAGATAAAATTAGATCAAGAGACTCACTTCCCCGGCACCATCATTGACTGTATTTCTTGGTTTTGAATTTTTCATGTGATTCAGTTGTTTTGTTTACCCTCATATGATTCAGACATAGTTTTTAAAATACGCTGAATAATAATGTAGTAATCTCATTTGCTAATTCCTTTCTAGGATTAGGCAGGGCTGCAAAATGAGAGAAACGCACCGTAGCCGTCACTTATGATAAAGGGAAGTCTTGGATTGTTGCCTCCATTTAACTTGCAGCTCATTAAAATCCACTCAGCAAGAGATAGAAACCATATTGAACTCCCAGCAAACAAATCAGCAATACAATAGCACAATAAGCACATAAATATTCAAGTGTTCCAACTATAATTAAAGTTTTACATAATGTGCATGCCTCCACTATATCTCAGATTTGTAAGTATCGACTGGCTCCAAAGACCACCTGCTAAGGGACATGAAAAATCTACTTGCCACCTCTAAAACCTCATATTTTTATTGCATTCTCAAAGGCAGTACATCCGTTGTCATGTTTAGCCTGGCAGCTCATGGTTCCAAACTTGCAAAAAACATTGATTAATCTATTCTGCTTTCATATTTATAATTTGTTTGGTGAAACTCTGTGAATACAAACAAAGGAAATGACTCATTGCTTATCCCAGCCTGTTTATAACAGAATTCACTTTCTATTCAGCTTTATTTATATAGCACAAAATCATGACAGATGTCATGTCAAGGCACTTCAACAATACAGTTCAGCTCATTACAAGTTAGTTCAGTTAATACAAAGCCCATAAAGTAACAATAGCAATGATTACTTTTCTAAGGCAACCACATATTACCTCAAAAATTTTCTTCAAAACAGTCCCCCATCCTGAGCAAGCATCAGGTAACTGTGGAAAGAAAAAACTCCCTTTCAACAGGACGAAAGGTCTGGCAGAACAAGACTTCTTTGACCATTAGAGGTTGAGAGGGCAGGAAAGAGGAGAGAACAGCAGCAACAGCAGATCAGGAACACCTGCTGGGAAGAAGGAACATAGGTCAATAATAACAGCAATGATGTCCATAACAGAGAGGTGCATCATGGGAGCTCCCCCAGCAGTCTAGGCCCACAGTAGCATAACACTGAGTCATCCTTAAATATAAGCTTTATTAAAAAGAGGTTTTAAACTTAACCTTAAAAGCAGAGAGGGTATCTGCAGAAGCAGAAAGTTGCACTCATTTTCTTAAACTAGTAGGTTTCCATGTGTTTCCCCACTTTCATGTTTTAGTTCTTAATTTGATAAGCTGTGTATAACAGCTCCTTAAGTTTAAAAGCTGACTGTAGAGTTCACAAGTTGTAGCTGATAACTAGTAAAACACTTAAGGGTTCCAGTTTTCTTGCTCGAGAAGAAATTTTGAACAGTTTTCTGATAGTGATGAGATAATGTCTGACGAGCTCAAACAGCTTGCAACAGTGACAACAGAGCAGGTTTGTGTAGGTGGTAACGGGGTGCTAAAGCCGTCACCTGTTGCCTTCGCTGCACACTTGCTCATAAAACTTGGACTTTGGATAAGCTTCCTTTGTTTTTACTCAAACAAGCAAGATTGAGATTTCAACTATTTTCCTTCTCAGGCTGTCTCCTCCTTTTGTTGTACCTTTTCTCTAAACTTCCACATTGATTTTTCTGCTTATGATTAACGTCTTTTTTTTTTTCCATTTCTGATTTTTCATTTACGTCTGGTCTTATTGAGTGTTGGGCCTAATCTCATCATCTTCCTGCTTTCTCCATCATCTCATCTTGTGTTGTTGCCTAAATTCAAAACCAACAGCTCTCTGTGTTTCAGTGTGGAATCCAACTTCAGACTATTGCTTTCATTGCAAAGACCGTTCTAACACGTGTTTACAGTATTGAGTTGAAGTACAGCTATAAGCCCCCTTTTTAACCATTTATCTTGTTATATTGGAGATACTCTGACGCTCTACGCAGCTAGAAGAGAAGCTTCTCTGAAAGATAGACTCAAGTTCTAAATGTATGTTCTATTTCATTTAAGTCTGGGGTTTGGCTGATTCCTGGGTCTTCAAATCATTCTGGTATTGATTATTCATCACCTTATCACCTTTTCATTATCAGGTCTTTAGAGTGGATTTTCCACCACTTTTCACTACATGTGGCCGCATTTCCCTCAGTTGTCAGTAATCTCTCAGCCCCATGAAACTACCGTCACCATGTTATACAGTATACATATTGGTTAGGTGATGGACTCCTCTTTTTATTTTGTACATAATTTATTTGACATATAATGCACTTTGTTTGTAAAGTCCTCTCAGGATGAATGAAGTGTAATTGCATCAAATTATCTATAGTAATGAAATGATTCCATGAATTTTCAGGGGATGTTTGATATAATTTTTGCTCTTTACATAACATGTCCACCTGGATCTTCCCAGCAGTGATGAAAGGTGGAGGTATTGTCAGTGTAGGAGTTAGCAATTTCCTTGAATCATACCTGATTTGCCCTTGAATCATACCGGATTTGCTCTTGAATCTGCAAATTTTTTTTTGCATTCAGTAAAGCCTTAATTTTGAATTTCAAATTGGAGCACAGCTGGACAATAGTGATGGACACTGTCTGGTGAGGCCACAGGACCAATCAGAGGAGACTGGACTTTTTGGTGAGGGTAGA
>JAOWBL010069859.1:37762-58162 GCA_028564865.1 Zenarchopterus dispar
TTTCATTAATCCCCAGAGGAAAATTAATTGTTGCGGTACTCATGATTTAAGTCTCTTCAACACTGTAGTAGTTTGTACCTGTGGGCAGAAAGGATCTCCTGTAGCGGTCTGAAGGATCTCCTGTAGCGGTCTGAAGGATCTCCTGTAGCAGTCTGAAGGATCTTCTACAACGGTCTGTGCTGCAGACCTGAGGAAGCCTCCGTCTGAAGACCCTCCATTGCTGAATCACTGTCAAAAGATGATGCTCAGGGTTGTCAATGATCCTCTTCATTTTATGAAATATCCTCCTTTGCACAGTCAGCTCCAGGGACTGTAGGACAGTCCCGAGAACAGAGTCAGGCTTTTTATGAACTTGTTCTGTTTCTTTAAGTCACTGGATCTGGTGCTGCTTCCCCAACAGATGACTGAAATGTGATTGTTCTTTCCATAACAGAAGATATACAACATCTTGCTGCAAACAGCATAGGTGTGACAGGGAAGCTGCAGGTCAAAGGAGAATGGGACGTCTGTTTAGCTAAGGTTGGGAGAGGAGGATCCTGAACTTGTTTCTGAACCGGACCTGTTGAAAACTGCGTTCAGTTCACTGGCTCTGTCCAGACTTCCATCTGTCTGGTCCTCCTCCTGGTTGAAGCCTGTGATCTTCTTTGTCTATGACCACACATCTCTATCGTTGTTCTGCAGGAGCTTGTTCTCCAGTTTCCTCCTGTACACCTACTTGTTGTCTTTGGTCTTGATTTTCGGTTGTTTTTCTACTGAGCTCAGTATTTCTCTGTCTCCCTCCCTGAAGGCTCTCTTTTTGTCTTGTTGAGATCATTCAGGTCACTAGTAAACCAGTGGTTTTTATTGGGGAAGCACCTGTTCTGGTGGGAATGATCTTGTTCACACAGAAGTTGATGTAGTCAGCCACACACTCAGTCATTCCTTGATGTCATCTCCACGTGCCTCTCAGAGTGGATCCCAGTTTGTAGCCTCAAAACAGCTCACTGTGACCACCTGCTCACAGTCCTTTTGGTTGGAGATTGCCTCTGGATGATGGGTTTGTAGGTGGAGGAGAGAAAGACCAGATGATGATCCACCTTGCTGAGAGAAAATCATTTAGAGGAGCTGTATACACCTCTGATGTATCTCTGAGTCTGGGTAAAATTTGGTTTCTTGATATCTCAATCAGCTTCTCCTGCTTGTAAAAAAAAAAAATCCTGCTTGGTAAAAATGAAGAGGTAATGAAGAAAAGCCCTCAAGCGGCATAGCATCCAAACCGGAATGAAAAGTGATTCAGAGATCAATAATATCAAAGAAAGAGATTAGGTTGAAAGACTTAGAAATATGTTAAAAGCTAGTGCCGATTGAAAGAGCTGCTGCAACAGGCAGAAACCATGACCGGTGCTTTTCTAGAAATACAAACAACACATAATAATAATCACAGTTTTAATACATACTCATAAAAAATTTTTACAACAGTAATACATATAAAATATGCTTATCTGCATTATATTTAACACAATACAGAATGGACATAAAATACAGGCCAGACAAAAAACATTCTCCACATCAGCTTTTATCAATAAACATCATTTTGTATTTTGGCTGGATGCAGCCGTGCTGCAGAAAGCACCAGTTCTACAGGTGGAGGTTTCCAATGGCAAGCTGCCATCTTCATAGCAGCTGTGAGAACAGCAAGCAGTAAATGTTTATCATGTGTGTTTATTTTCAAAGAAGCAGTGTCATTAAGTAATACCAAGCATGCGAGTAAGGAACGGCTCGCTCAATCACACTGGACATAATACTACAGACATTTACTTCAGGCCACTGCCAAACCATGTGATATAAGGTGCCAGTGGTGGTAATGGAAGTCCCAAAGTTGGCTTGCTCTGAGTTTCATTTGATGTGGTTTACCCAGTGTGAAAGAAAATCTATGAATAGATTTGAACTAATCATTCGGTGGTTTGAGGAAGACAGACTCAGTCAATATTATCTGGTGAGTGTAAACCTTGCAGCTTGTAGTCATGTTCAACAGCTTCATTATCCTAATTAAATAATAAATACGAATTTAACTTAATCTGTTTATCAGCAACCACCTTTCACAAATACCATATGAATGCTAAATCAATACTAATTTACATTAAAACTAAAAACAGAGACAAAACAGAAAAAAGAACTTCAGTTTTAAAATAAAGAATGAAATGGGATGATGCAGCAGAACTTAATTGTACATATCAAGAAACAAAGAAAAATCACATGAACGTTGAACAAAGACACAGGACAAGGCTCACGGGCATCTTTCTAACCCGTTCATCGATTCATCCATCTATCTGTTCACCACTACACCATCTTTTCCCATCCTCAAATACAAAATACATTACTGGGTACTGAGTAAGGATATGAACTGCTGAGTGTTCATCCTTATCGCTGACTTTCCAAACATCTTTGGCAGGCGCTCAAAGCGCTGAGGAGCTGGCCAGCTCTCATGGTTACACAAAGGCCTTGTACCTGCCAAACACTTCAGAGCTGCCGTTATTTGTCACTTAGAGGGAGAGATGGAGGACTTAGGTCTGGCAAAGGTCAGATACTGCAGATTCATGAGAAATGTGTTTCAAGAGCTGAATGATTCTTAACTATTATCAAACAGTCTTTTATAGTGTCATCTTTAGATACCCTGGGTCGTAGCTGTACTGGAATGTATCAGCTAGTAATAATGATGAAAACCATCATGAGTTTTAGGGGAAAATGTAAGTTGGTATGTCACATCCTTCAGTGTGGCACTGACGCATGAGAAATTGGTTTCACATCTTCGGTTTTGGAGCTGCTGTTTTGTGGCCATTTGTGGCATCGCTCTTTAAGCCACTTGCACATTGACGTGTTTTATCATCTTCAGGCTTGATGTAATCCCATTGAGATAATAAATTTGTTAAAAAAAACAATGATGTGGAAATTGTGCTCAGTTTTAGTGTGTAACATTTATGGTACACTTTAAATTAAAAAAACAAAACAAAACGACGTAAAATGAATAATATTTAGTGTTAATCTCTCCATCAGCATAGAATTGTATTCAGGTCAGAATCACAGATTTTTCTGCACCTTAAAATATTCAGTTTATATCTGAAGCTGCTGTCTGCTGTGATCTTTGCACCTTCAGCATCTATTCATTTGGCTGCAATTTGTGGTGTAGGCTGCTAAATGTCACTACATCCCACTCACTGGAATGAACTGCTGCCCATTGGCATAATGAGTATCATAGTACTACATAAAACACTAATTATTTTTAGCAGTCACTGGTTTTGTGCCTGAACTGCCAAAACCCAAAATTCAACTCTGCAAACCAAAGTGTGAGTGACTTTTGGGGTCGCTGAGGGCAAGAGGCAAGAGAGGGAGCGCGCGGCCTCACTTCATCAAAACCAGCATGTAGAAATTGCAGCCATGTAGACTGTATTTGTGGATAAAGAGAGCCCCTTATCCATCAGCTCCTGAATTAATGGCAAAACATCCACAACAGAACACTGAAATGGAATAGTGTCTTATTGTGATACCATTGTTTAAAAGCCCACTATTTACAGGTCCACAGGCTTCTTGTGGAAGGTGCACTTGAATTCTTGATTTTTACCAACATATGGTTCGACTTGATGGGCCTCTACCCATCGAGACGAATCAGTCATCTGGTGGGAGAGAGGAAATCTAGGAGTGGAGGGAGCTGCCAGGGCATCGCTGCAAGCAGACCGAGTATTCTGGCCATCGTGGGACCAGTAAAATCACAAACAGGCACTTATCGGCACACCCTCTACAAAACTGGCATTAACATCTCCATGGGTGGAAATGCAAACAAGACCACATCGGGCCATTAATAAATCAGGGCACCCATTCCCAGAAAAGGTCCTGATCTGTTATAGAAAAGACCAGAGGGCAGCGGTTGTTGGCTGGTGTGCTGAAGAGGTCCAGTTGTGTTTAACTGAACCCGTATCTGATATAGAACTCATATACTCTCCAGAGGGTCTCCATTTGCAGAGCTGATCGGGGCATCTGTGAGCATTACCTTGTGAATCCAAACTTACATTCTCTCCAAGGACTTGGACCTCAGGAAAACACCAATGCAGTTGCTTGTGGAGGAAATTTGTTCTTTAGAGACTCTGGGAGGAAAACACAATGAAATTTGGATTGGATCCCTGAACAGAACAAAGATCAGACTTTCTGCACAATAACAAGGGCAGCCATGTTTCCCTGCTGCTGGAGCCCCTCATCGCTCAGTCCTACAAATGCGAAGGTCGCGCATTTGTCCTCCTCGTTGTCAGGGTGTCTCTCTTGAGGGTGGGCGGGGCCTGCAGTGACCTCCCATTCCTGCTTTTTCTTGAACTTTGATTGACTCATATTCCAGTCGGAGTTCAGCATCACAGCTGTGAACAATTAATGTCATAAACACTCAGTCTTTTAAACCTTACTTTCCCTTTCCTCCACATTTTACCTCAGTAATTGAAGGTGTTATCCTTTACCGAGACACAAGTGACTCACTTGCTAATGACGAGTGAATGCCCTCATCCCCCGTTTCCCCTCGTTGCTCTAAATAGTTTCATTAAGAGGCAGACAGTTAAGTGTTGTAGAAGTAATTTCCTTAGAGTTTGCTCTGGCGATTACCATCACAGCGTCAGGGTCTCCATGTGGAAAAGATTCCTGCTTTCATTTCCAGTGAAAGAATAAAGATATGTTGTAATATTTGTGGGTTTAAACAAATCATCTTGCTTGGTCCACATCCCAGCTGTGTACTGTCCTGCTACTCATGTTCACTTAAGGTTTAAAAAGCATGCTAGATCCTCACTGAACTGCTGAATGTTACTGTTCAGTAAGTGAGTTGTCATTTACAGAGAATCCATCCCTGCAGCCCTTAAAGTATGTTTTAGTGAATAAACGTTTATATTTAATTCAGTTGTAGTGCTGATAAAGCACAGTTGAGACATATCTTCTGTGAAAAGCTGTCTGACAGAGGTTTGCTGACCTCACCAGCTGCAGTGAAGTGGAGGATGCTGTGCAGGTTGTGCTTCAGAACATAAGAGTTTGCTGGTGTGGAGCTTGACCCGGTGTCAGATCCGTCAGGCAGGTGTGTTCACATAAGGTAGTCGACATCCTTTTGTGTAAAGGTGAAGGTGTTCATGAATCAAACATATCTCTCTTTTTCACATTCGCTACAGTTAAACAGAGCATTCAGCCCAACACTTAATGAGTCTGAAGGTGATTCTTTCTTTGATTTCTCCAAATGTGCAGCAGCTATATAAAATTTAAAAAATGCAACAATTTGGAGGTTAAAACCAGCACTTCGTTGTGTTTCGACTTAGCAGACAAGACGGCAGATTACTCAGGTATGCACTTGTCTTTTTATGAACTTATGGACTTTTTAAAAAGCTGAAGAGGCTTTTGGGAAAATCTAAATTAAAATAGTTTGCTAAATCATTTTGGTGTCTATTTAAGTTATTGAAGGTGATGAAATAGTTATATATTTTAAAATGGCCTTGCTTCAGTACCAGTAATCCCACCAGATCAGTGAGTCTTACCTGTTTATCTGTAGTGGTCTGTGCTTTAAGACGTTTTGTTTATCAGGACTTTATTTTTGAAACTGTTAATTCTTCTTTGGAGATGTTGTGTTTCATTACAGCCCTAGTTTAGTTCTATTTGGTAATTTAATGTTGTCCATCAAATCAGTGCAGCCTCACATGCTCCTGTCCTGAAACATAACCTAGGTCGTTTTTGAAACTGCATGCTGTACTACTTATTTTACTAAAGTATAGTATATAGTATACAGGATGTTAGCATTTGTTCAAACTGCAGTATGCAATAGTATCTGGGTGGCTTGCTACTGCTTCATACATCCCATAATTCAACAAGACGAGGAGCCAGTTAGAGGTCACATGCTTCCATTTGTGGCGTAGCATAGTTGTTTTTACCTTGGCATACTGCATACTAACAACGGCCACTGGAGTGTTGTAAAGTACATATATTACATGGGATACATAGTATGTGGTTGTATGTGTCAGGTTCACATGGATCGCTCTACTGGGACTGAGTTGCTAACCTTACATTTCCTACTACATTCTTAGGGCTACCATTGCCTCTTTACCAATTTCAAATCTGATAAATTGCTGTAAGTTAAGCTGTATTGCCATCTAGCATTTGGTGGTACTATTTAAAGAAAATTCAAACAAAAGCACACAAGTATACACCTATCAGGCTTACAGTTATGACTGCTGATGGGTAATGTTGGTAACTGCTGCTCCTCTTGTATCGGAACACAGATCTGTTAGGAAAACCTGCATCCCTGCTTTCACATGAATATTTTGGCACTCGAGACGAACGTGATGGTGTTTTCGGCCTCCCAACATGGCAACGTCATGCTCCTGCAGCAGCCAACTCCCCCAGCAGGTCAGCAGTGAGCCACTCTGCGGGCTAGTGAAGAACAGAAGAAGGAGGGCCTCCACACTGCTCAACGGGTGGATGGTGTTGCAGCTTAAGTGCCTGCTAGAAATCACACTTCAGTTCTGTCACTTAGTTTAGTTTATTTGAAAGGGAATAGTACAATTTCATAAAACACATGATTGAAAAAGCCAGAATTAGCCAAAAGGATAGTTTTCATCTGTAGTCTCCCAGCCATGATGTAAAAAAGCAATAAAATAGATCTACAAGAGAAAAAAACATGGTTAGACACTTAATAGGGCACTAATGTAACAAATGACATATAACAAACTGTTAAGGGAGCACACAGTGCCTATACAATATAACAGAAGACACATATCCAAACACTATACAATTAAAAGAGAATAGGACATCATAACATATCACAACATAACATTTGATCACAACATCAAACATCACAACAGGCTTGTCTTTTAGTGTTGGCAGCTTCTCCATCAGATCGTCTTGTTTTGCCAGCTTCTTTCTGCTCTGCTCATCTTGCCCCATCTTTCGGGTTCGGTATGTGGACTCAGCTTTGATTATCCTACCTTGACTTGCAGTGCTTTTGTTTTCGGCTCGAGTTATTCAATTTATTTCTGCACCTTTCTCCCTCTGACTGTGTTTTGATCCTTCACAACTCCCAGCAGTGACAGCAGCACACTATCAGTGCCTGAAACACTTCATTTCTTTAACGCGCCACTTCATGGAGCAAAATGATATTTACAAGAACATATTTGAATAAATTTAATTACAAATGACCAATTTAGCAGCAGACATGCAATATTTTTCTTTTCTTCTTTTGCCTGAAATGGAGAATACGTCCACAAGGCAAAGTCTGGCAAATATAAAACACACTGTAATACCTCTTTAAAAATTAAAAATATGCTGAAGCTTAATGATGCAAAGATGTTTAACTCCAGAAACAAACATTCCTGGGGGAAATCTTGTACCCGCTATTTTGGGAAAATCCAGACTTTACTCTGTTTGATTTGTATTTTATTTAAAACACTTCAGATGTCTTTGACTGTACATTAGATGGCACATCCAGCCACACGAGGAGGATTATGTGTGGGATCACTGATAATCACCCATGATGCTCTATGGGATTTGTTCCACTCTGTTTTCTAAAGTCTTGCATTTGAATATTTTGACAAAGAAGTAAGGAAAACAATGAAAATGAAAACATAATGCTTTTCATACCAAAGCCATTAAAACCTGCTTGTTTTGTCATTTAGTCGTAATGCTGAAAAGTCGCAGCTCAGAAAGGGGGCAGTATGATAGTTCTGTTGTTTACCAGTTTTGGTACATTTGTAGCAGTTTGGCAGCTGGTGTTTTGCATTTCTCCTGGTTTCTAGGCACAGTGGACACATCTGTTTCCTTTTCTCTGTCTTTGTTGCATTTTTTTTTTAAACCTTTGGCGGCCCATCAAGACAACTTGTTAGGCATCAGTCCCCCTTTGTAACATTTTTGATTCCCTGCGTAAGGTGTCTGTTTCTCAAAAAATAAAAATTAAAAATGTAGCTTTTCCATGATGGGTCAGTTTGCAGAACTTATTTGCATTGGGGCTGTTTTGTTCCCACTGCATGATGGTCACTATTTATCTTTCATGAATAATATTTCCGACATTGGTGGAGGTGCTCGCTGTTTCAGGAGGGGACAGCCACTTTCCCAAATATTTAACTTTCAAGATTCTCAGTCTGAAAGATAAATCAACAGACAGGTTTATTTCATTCTGTTTCATCTTATAAAGACATCTGATACAAAGTTATTGCAATATGACTGCTACATTAGCCATTTCTGAGTCTAGCTCTCTGCAGAACTTGGGTTTTTCTCTCCTTTTGCTTGGTGTACTCATTTCTCAAATTACATTTGCTCTGGGGTACACATGCTTTCATAAAGGGACATGAATATTCAGCTGTTTGGCTCTGTCAGTAAGAAAAACAGAGCCTGTAAATGTTTATTTTAGCCCCTTGTGTTGTTGTAATAGCGGTGCAGAGCAATCTCCAGTTTGTCCTTAGAGTAAACGATGTGACATTCAGGGACCGTGGTTGACACAGCGCCATGTGTGTTGCAGGATCCCTGGCAGGCTCAACGACAGACGCACACCCCTCGGAGAGCTCAACTGGATCTTCACAGCCATCACTGACACTATTGCGTGGAATGTGCTGCCTAGAGGTGAGACCCTATACCTGCAAATGCAGTTTTTGTTTTACAGTGTGACATGATTCTGTTCACCAGAGGTGTCAGGCAAATCTTGGACACAGTGATAGTGTTGAAACTTACAAAAAAGTAAAATAAAAAAATCGTTGTATGGAGTTCCCAAAGCTGGGTAAGAAACTAAAATGTGAACATCTACCAGCTACAAACAGAAAAAATGCTTACGTTTTGTTTTGTTTTTTGTTTTTTTTTTTTTACATCCTTTCTACATCTCTTAATATTTAGCTTCAGTTTTGTTCTCTGTACAGTGCCCTTAGATGATATCTGGTGTCAATAGATGCTGAAATGAATTGAACTGAACTGAAATGAGTTGTTTTCTTGTCTCTTTGGGTGTTTATTAAAGGTGTCAAATCAGGAAACAAATGTTCTCACAGGTTTCTCTAAAAGAAAAGTCTCTCTGAAGAAACCTCTGTCTGAACTGAGTGTTTCACAAATGTGTAAAACTTTTCATGACAGCTCGTAACTGTAAACAGCGTTATTAGATGCTGCATTCACTAACATCTGGAATTTGGGGTCACTGACTAAGATAAATCAATATAAATATTTAAAAAAGCCAATTTCTCTTCTCAGGCAAGGCTTGTCAGCTCTGCTGTCTGTGTTTTATGTCTTTCTGCGGATAGTAACTTCTATAACGAATGTAAAATGTCCCAGTCTTCCGCCTCCCTGGAATATGTATGAAACAATGAGAATCTTACAGTCCATCAAATGCACCAATAATAATGATAATAATTTATTTCATTGTTTTCTGTCATAATCATCTCAAGTAATGTCCAGGAACAGAAAAATTTGATTTTCTTTACATACACTGGTCGTGAAAAGCTGCGAAGGATCCTTGGAATCAGGCGTGTAATGAGCAAGAAGACCCGTGTTGATGTTGGGAGAAAGACAAGGTTGCAAAGACATCAGAGGCACTCTAACGTCTTAATTTAAAATGTGTTGGCAAAGATGAAAAAATGAAATGTCCCAGGTGTTGCAGCTTTCAGCAAGCCCAAATCGGACACCTAAAAAAAACCCACAGTTCTCCAGCGTCAGCAGTACTTTTAGACTTTAAGAGCATCCCCAGTGTTTGAAATAGTGAAGATGTTGATATAAAATGCCAGAGGAGCATTTCAGGCGGGCTGGCTCCTCAAATTGAGATTAATTGTGTTCAGTGCTTCCTGCACAGTAATTGGGGATATCACTTTCAGCCATAATTTGGCAACCAGCGCGCACACCCCTACACACAGTCACCCAAAGCTCTGCGTGAGGACGAAACCCAACACTGCCAGAAACCGCCCAGAGCCTTCGCTCACCCTTATGAAAACACTCTTCTTTTTTCCCAAATGCACTCATGTTTTGTATTCATCAGGCACACACAGATTCGCTCATTGCCCACCTGTCTCCTGTACACGACACACATCAACACAGACGCGCGCTCAGATGCAGGCTCAGGCTCCCAGGAGACAAACTGTAGCCCAGCTAGAATAGCAATGTGACAACACTGATGGCTGCCAAAGCTTTTTAAAGCCTCGGGGCCCGGATGTTAATGAAGCAGCCCACATCAGAGAGAATCCCTGTAATAAAGGTACTACACACACCTAATCCAAATCACACACACGCACGGACCCACACTTAAGCTGCCTCACGCCAACAAGCGGCCCAGGAGTTTCTGAAAAAATCATCGGCTGAGAGGGAGGCATGGGATTGTCCTGGCCCCATTAAAATGAATTAGCGAAGACGTTAATGAGCTGATGAAAATGTGACCGCGGTACTTGTTTTGAATCTGTGTTTCAGTGTCCTCTGGATTCTGGGAGAATGCACAAAAAAACCAGCCTGTTTTTCTCTGAAATGGCCACTTTGCTCTAATTTAACTTTTTTCTTTCTTTTACCCACTTTTCTTTCTCCCTCTCTCTCTCTCTTTTCTTTTCTTTTTGTTTTTGATCCATTTGTCCAGTGGCCTGTTTTCCCCACTCGTGTTCTTTCATTTGGGTTAATTAAATGCGCTCCGTGTCCTTCTTCTGTCTTTAGTGTGACAGATAATGTCTTCTCTCTCTCCCTGACTCCAGACCTGTTCCAGAAGCTGTTTCGGCAGGACTTGCTGGTGGCCAGCTTGTTCCGCAACTTCCTGTTAGCAGAGAGGATAATGAGGTCATACAACTGCACGCCAGTCAGCAGCCCTCGTCTGCCCCCCACATACATGCACGCCATGTGGTAAGACACACGGATGCAAAGTGGTTTTATAGTACAGGAACTTAAAGGAAAAGAGTCATCCTCTACTCAAAGCATTAAAACGCTGAAAATAATGGATCAGGATGTGGATCAGCACTTGTGGGAGATTTGGAAAAAGTAAAAAGCTGCACAACTCTCTAAAAACTTTGTTCATAGCTCTGATTTATTTTTCTTCATATTTTAAAGTTTTAACAGGTTCAGCTCTTTCCACAGATGTTCAATATATTTAGATCAGGACTCATAGAAGGTCACTCCAGAAGAGTTAAGTGTTTAGCATTCTTGGCTGGTCTTAGTTGTGTGTTTTGGGTCATTAACCTGTTGGACGACCTATTCTGCAACTGAGACCAAGCTTTCTGATGCTGGGCAGCACGTTTGGCTGCAGAATGTCGTGATAGACTTGAAATTTAATCGTAGCTGCACAGATTCAAGACAGCTAAAGCAGCTCCGGAACAGAACCGAGCCTCCTCCGTGTTTCACAGAAGCTACAGTCTTCAGTAGCAAACTACATCTCAGCATGCTGCAGTCAGTTTGAGGTCTTCACCTTCTAATTCCCAACAAAACAGAAATACAAGACTATGCTTTTATACAGATTCAAGCTCAAATAGGCGACCATGTTACCTGGCTGATCCGTGGGGTTTCATTTATGGATATATAAGCAAAAAGAGGATTAACCGCCTCTGTCAGGATAACACAAAGATTATAAGATAACAGTAAAAATAAATGCTCAAATCGCTCTCACAGCCTCTCAAAATAATTATCGTAGAGCTCTGAGCCAAATATGTAGGTGTTTTTAAATACTTCTGCCCTCTAACATGTGCACACTCTGCCATTGTGCATTATTCCCATAATTAGCATTTTTTATTTTTACATATTGAGTTTTGCTTTGTGTATTCATCTCTTCCTTACGGCTGAAACAAAAACAGCGGTTTCTTCTCTGGTCTTGGTGCATCATTTACACGGGAGGGGGAAAAATGAAACACTCAACCACAAAGTTATTGTTTATGTGTTTTTAGCAGAACACAACTGTTCTTAACTTATTCTCATTAGGCCCTTTCTGAGACTGAACAAAGACATAAAACTATGAAAAATACGAAATTTTCATGGACGCAGTGAAATTGAAATAACTTATTAGACTAAGAACACATGGTGAGCAATGATATATTACTAGTGTTTGTTAGGAAAATAATTGATAGTTTTTCTTCTTTGGCTTCTGGGCTGAAGTGTAGGGAACAAACTACAGGACTTGAAGCTACAATCTTCAGTAGAACTGTAACTAATAATTATATTGGTTGTTGGCTAATTATTATTTCCAGTTAGTCAATTATTCAGTGATTATTTCTGTCATTCCGTCCACTCGCCTCGCCATAATGCTGCTGAGTGCTGAGTGTTTAACACAGCTCACACGTGCAACTCACCCCTGGAGGGTGGCTTGTGGATGAAGCAGTCAGCAGATGCGCTCGGATACCGCAGGCCCTCGCTGGCATCACCGGTGTCACATGCGCTACTGCAAAGCACCAAGACATCTGCCCTCTGGTGATGCTGTTTAATGCTGCTCGTTCATTCCCACTCCCCTGCTCATCATTGTTCACATAGTTTTCGTCTGTAGTGAGTCTTTAACAATATTGCCTTAAGCAACTTCCTGTAGTGAATTACAGTAACAAATGAGCATCTCCTCTGAGTGGTGAAAAACGTTTTTTTTTCAAGACGTTGATTTTCATCAAGTTTATTTTTATGCAACGCGTTAACGAATTTTCCTATAGTTTGATAATGTTGCCCAATCATTGCAATTACCTTTTTTTTAGTAAAGAAAAAATGTTAACTGTTAGATTTTAAAATGTTAACATCAGGTTTTTACTATTGATGAAAATCTATAGAAAAATATGTATTCTTGAAATAAAAAATGTATTAGAAGTTAGTTTACAAATCTCAAAGCAGTTTAGTTTAGCAATATTTTTAGAGAATATAAACTTTAGTAGGACTCTTAGATCCATGGACTCAGGTCAACGAGTCGACATCAGAGTCTAGACTCAATGGAGTTACACCATTTAGCTGTCCTGCTGCTAACAAGTGAAACACACAATGGAGCTGCAGCTGGCTGATGAATTTTTGTCTCAGCTACATATAATATGTCAGTGAGCAAGAACATAATTACAAAATTGTGAATTATAAAGTAGCAAAGAAGTTGAATCAGTGGCTCCGTTTAGAACTAGTGTTCTGAGACTTTCAGTCACCTGTGGCCAAAGCGCAGCTTCTGTGTTCACACCTGGGATTAAAATGTGCACCCAGATAAACAAAGCTTTTTTATTTTTAAATGCCCGAGCAGCAGGCAGTGCTAGTTTTGTTTCACTTATTTATGTCTGAAATGTAAGGAATCATCACCTAAACCAATGATGTTGGTTTGAGTAGGCAGTTCCTGGAACTGTCCTGAGACTCTTTCGTGTTCAGAACATGGACAAAAGTGTCACAGATCACTTTTGACTGTGTCCGAAGTGATCGCATCTTAATGTGTCTTGGAAAGCGTCTAGACTTCGTGTTAGTGTGGGCCACTGGTGATCGGATTTTCTCAAATGCATTCCAATGCCAGGTCTGAATAGGGTCAGAGGTTGTTCAGACCTTGACACATGGCACAGCATTTTTCATTAAGATATTTTCCTGGTCCTTAGATTTCTGGGTGGTGATGGTGGCTATTCTAGCTGTGTCATTTTTCAGTATTGGAGGGAAAAATATAATTGAGAGAAGAGCACCACAGCTCTGAATGGGTCCTGCTGGTCCTGTGGGTGGCTTTTTGACAAACCTTTGTCCAAATGTTGAGTGAGCAGCACATATTTCTGCACCTCGGGGCTGGTATGGTAATGTAACATGTCAGTACATTGTGTGGAGCATCGGAGCGAGTGGTGAATGTGCTGTTGCACGTCACAAGGTGCGTACAAGCAGTGGCTGTATGTCAGACAGTGAAGCTGCCTTTTGTTATGAACAGATGTTGCTTCTCAGGCTTTTCTTCGGAGACTATTTAAGTCCAAAAACTGCAGAGAGTTTGTGTCTCTTCAGTCAGCAGAAGAGCACCGACGCTGAGCTATGCAGCATCCCAAATCAGTTTTTTGATGCTCCCATAGTGCATATATTTTGTACATTTTTTATTTATTATTTATTTATTTTTCATTAAGTTCAGAAGAATAAATGTGACTGGAGAACCAAAAGGGCTGTTGTTAATGTCTGAGAAACAATATAGTTTACGTCACTTGGATGGATTCCCAGTTTTACGGAAATCCGGGTAAACCTCTGAGTTTGTTGCTAAACTGACTGTGCGACATAGACGTTTATTTACATACAGCAGGTAATAGAGAGATACAGGCACAAGTGGTCATTAAAGCTGTTAACCCCTAACAGAGCTGTTGTGGAAGAGTTTTCATGCGTTTCCATCTGCACATCTAATAAACAGCTAATAATCTTGCAGAATTCCCTAACCCTTGTTTTCTGTTTTCATCAAGTCAATTCATTGTGTAAAGGCGTTTCTGTTACTAAAATCAACCAGTCACAATGACCCACAGACTTTTCTTTTTTTGAGGGCAGCAAAATGTTTATTGTTCAGTTAATAAAACCAAGTCTTGTGAGGTATGTTAAAAGCTGTTTAAAAGCAATTACTATATAAATCAGGGAAAGAAATTGGTAAAAATACTAAATAAAGTATCCCGCCACGTCAACGTGTTTCTCTAGTATTCACCAGTTTAATGTACCAGCAGCACATCATGTCAGAGCAGTATACTCCTTGTTGCAGCTGTTTTAAGTGAGACAAGTGTTCTTCTTTTGCTTTACTTAGAGATCTTGAAACTCAGCTTTTAAGTGTTTTTCAGTTTCACCATCTAACTGTTTTGTCCTCCATGTATTCTCATTAGGACTCTTGTTTATACACTCACAAGGCTCCTGCTGTCCATTGACTTTACATGCTCTGTGGAAGAGACATTATCTCATCATCTATCTCCCTTTAGTTACACAAACGATTCTCTATTCTCTTCTTGATCTTCTAAAAATGCTTCCGTCCATCTCTCCCACTCATTATCTGGCTTGTGTAGGGAAAAAGAAAAAAAAAAAGCAACTCACTCTCTTAGCCTCCTGGAGAGACTTGTTGTGTAACAGCCTGGCATCACTTATTGTAAGGAGTACTGCTGCTTACTCCTTGTGCAAGCAATAGCCTTTTTTTTTCTCTTGCTCTTATGGGCCCATTATTTTGGATTGGGGGTACATTGCAGTGTTTACTGCCCAAGAAATTGGAGGTTGCACTTTATTTCACAAAAGCCCATGCAGTATTAAGCAGGACAGAATAACAACAGAGTTGCTTTAGAAGTGCAAAACAAAACTGAGGGAACAATAAAAAGTAGAAATACTAGAGATAAAGGCAAGTTGGAAAATGAAAGTTTGGATCAGTAGAGATGGAAGGAAGGCTTCTGGAGAGGAAGAATTGGGTAATTTTCGGGTTCGTTGATTGATGTTGGTGCCCAAATACAAACAGCTGTTGTTATTCAAATGGAGCAGAATATACTGGAGCAAATAAACCCAAGGCTGATTACTTCCTTGAGGGCAGTTTCTGTGTGGGAGTGTGCATCTACTATATATTTGTGCTTGTGAGTGCATGTTGCTGCAAATTCGCTCTGCAGGCAACCGGAGAAAAGAGCTTAGTCAGGTGCCAAATAGTCCCCTACATTGCTATGTGGTTGGCTGTGCCCTCATCTCTCTCTCTCTCTCACACACACACACACACACACACACACTTGATTTTGGATGATGACTCACTCAGTACTCGCAGGCGAATTAACGCTGTTGTGTTAAACAGTGCAGCGGCCTCCTCCCTACAAGCATGTCCTCGCTGATCAGGCTGCTCTGTTTGTTTCCCCACCGATGGGTTACGTAAACACCAGAAGGGATGGATATGTGTTGGCAATATTTTCCGCGCCGATTCCAATCACAGTTCTTAAAGTTATGAAACAAGAAAATGCAGTTTATGTCAAAGGAAAGCACACGATCAAAAACTAGAAGCAAATCAGCGAATTTTCTATCTGACTTTAAAAGGAAAGCCGTAAAACAAAATAATGAGATGAAAATGTCAGTATTTTAAGTTTATTTATGCACATTAATCAGCCCCCAACCCCTACCTTACCCAACTACTCCTGAAAAAATTATTAGAAAATAAAATCACAAGTAGCACTCATTAGGGTCCAAGCAGATTTGAACAAAGCCGCTGCCCCAAGAACCAATATGGTTCCGGTATGTATCTGATTCAGCTTCATCGTTATCTTCAGTGATTCTCAAAGTAATTTTTTTTCCTCAGGACCAATTTCAAAATGATCACCTCCTGTCCTGCATGTAGTTCTGCCTCATTTTCTGTATGTGTCTTGTTGACAACACCTGTTTTTAGAGACCAGTGGGGAGACTGAGTCAGATCCTCATGATTGTCAGATTCTTTAGCGTCTCTGGAGTCAGTCATGTAGTGTAAACGGTAAAATTGACTTTTCCATAATCTGGGAGTGGCCCAAGCAGAAAAAAGCCCATGGTTTTTGATATTCTCAGATCACTTTTAGGTCCTAAGCCTCTGGGGTAAGGAGGCAGTCCAAGGTAAAATATTGGGGAACAAGGGAAATATATCAGTTTACAAACACATTTCGGCTGGGATGGCAAGGCAGGCCTATAAACAGGTGTGGCTTCAACAGGCTTCAGCAGCAATGCAAAAGTAAAACCCAGAGTAAAAACGGATATCAGATATTGGGATTTGGGCAAGCCTCTTTTTATTTAAAAAAAAAAAAAAAAAAGTTTTCTAAATTCTGATGCCAAGTGATAGACGTGAACATGACCAACACTGCCCGTCAAATTTCAGTTTAATTTGCTGCTAAGTGACTGAAAATTTTCATTGGCTGGTGAAAAAAAACTCAGCCTACTCTAAGTGAAGAGTATTTTAAAAATATAAAAATATCAGGATATGTCAGTGATCCATGCTGGCCTATATGTGGCATATTGTGCAGGGAAGATGATAAGCAGTCATCTGAATATCAGATTTGATTTCAAGGACACATGAATTTGCCACTAAAGGGTGCATCTAGTGTAAATCACACACATATATATACATAGCTGTAACTCAGAAGTGGGTAATGACAGAATCAAGAGCAGTTGTAGTGGAGTCGAGTGAAATAATTTTGAAAAGACATGTAAAGAAATGGTCGTGAGCACATCTGTTGTTTTCTATTTCTGTGTTATTTTCACCAAACGATATCACAACACTTGATTAAAACTTCAGGAAACTGTATAAACCTTTGAAAACCGAGGATAAAAGTGATCCCTAAAGTGTTTCAAAAATGTAATAAATGGAAGCATATGTGCTCCTGAACACACTGTAAAATATCCACATGAGTTGTAATTTTTCCTGGAATTTTGGCTTAAATGTTTTGCAAGTTTAATGAGGTCTAGTTTCTCTCAGATCACATCATTAACGCCACCAAATCCCTGCATGATGACTAGCATCTGCTCTTAATACAGCAATACTGTCTGCTTCTCACTGTTAATATTTTTTGCCGCAGGGCTATTTTTTTTTTCTGCCTCCAGAGCTCTGTAGTAGTTAATGTTTGCATGCTGCACATTCATCATCCTTTGTGTCTTCAACAGTGTGCTGTTAGCCAAGAGTGTTACTCTGTGATATCACTCTTCAATGGTGGGAAAAGCCATTTAAGCAGCTGAAAGAGTCTCGGAGTGAACTCGTCCTCACTCGTTCAACATTATATTACATTGCAGTGCGTGCCAACTGGGGAAAACAAATTAACCCTGAACTCATACTAACTGAGAGGGAAATGCCCCAGCGAGCCTCTGAGATCAGCCCGCTGTAAGAAACAGAAGCTGGAAAGTATAAGAGAAGGTAGAGGCAAAAAGAGAGAGAAAAAAAAGCTGTGATAAGGTTTGATGTGAGTTGCAGAATCCCATGAATTAGAAATGATGACCATGAGGAGAAGATCTGGTGTTTATAAGAGGATTAAGGGCTCCTACCTGCCCTCTCCAGGACCTGGGTGTGAGGTGCACGTGCATAGAGAAGAGTGCAAGCTGGGAAAAATGGTTTTCTGCAGTGGGGTCAGAACCTCAACCGGGTGCCAAGTGGTGGTCTGCATTTTGTTTTGTTTTTTTGCTTGTTGCTACAAAACAAGAGATGAGCTACTACCTGGTAGAAGCAGAATCAAATGAAAGGTGAAGCGCGGGGGGGTAACGGGCACACCACACCTCATTACTCCTCACTGAGTTATGACTATTGGGGAATTACCAGTTATTAGTGATGCAGTTCCTGTTCCTAAAAGGTTGACACTGTCTAAAACACAAAAAATCAGATTACAGTCATTTCCCAACCTTATAAACCCATATCTTTTCACATATATCATATGTTTCTCTAAAAGGTGTTTATGAATTTTCAGCTTAAATGATATCCTTCAACATGTCCAAGCTGTCCGTTTTATAGGTACTGATTCACCCTCATCTCCACAGATGCAGGCTTTTAGACAAAATGCTGGCAACACGTTGGTCTCTTCTTTACTGCATATGATGCATCAGTGATTTCCAAAAACAATTTCAGATTTTTGTCCATCTGGTACAACAGGCCAGTTTTCCTGCTTGACCTCAGTCCATTTTTAAATGAGCTGTAATAATAATATCATACGGAATATATTGGATTTTATCTTATCGTAATTTTAATTAAAAAAAAAAACACCTTTGATGTTTTTGCCTTAAAGAAGATGAGATGTAAAAAATGTTTGAGAGCAAATATTCTGTTTTGTGAAGTGTTTACCAATTGCAAAGCTTCATAATAACAAGCCTGTCTCTTTGTTTCGCCTCGGTCTGTTCAGATTTTCTGTGTATTGTGACATCACAGACCCAGATCAGATCATCATTTATTATCATCATCATATAATATTATACATTAAATGGTGATTTATTTAAATTTCTATCAATTTTGTGTTCAAGAACATTATTGTGAAAAAGTATCACAATTTATAGATGGTTTATTTATTCCCGTATGTACTGTGAAAACCTGCCTTTCTAAGGTGGTCTTTTTATATCCAGTCAGGTCAGTAACTCATTTCAAGTTAACATAATTATTTGAAAGCTATTCTTCCACACGTTTCTTTTTAATATCACTTAGTTTTTTAGTCTTTTGTGACCACCTTTTGTCTCTCTTTTTTTTGAGACATGTTACTGCCATCCTATCAGGATGAGCAATTATTTTTCATGAAATGGTCAAATGTCCTGTTTTCAACATTTGTATATGGTTCTATGTTGTGTTGTATTGTTGTGTTTATAGGATTTAAAAGACCTTGCATTCTATTATATTTACAATTAACACAGCAGCTTGCATTTTTTACATTTTGGTTGCAGTTGGTATCCTTTGACACAATGTTAAATTTATTGCATATTACATAAATCAAGACATCTTTGATTTATGTGACTAAAATGTGATTTTGGGGAAGTTCCTCCCACCATATGATGTAATTCTAATGTGGTTTGTGTGTCTGTTGGATCTCTACAGGCAGGCGTGGGATCTGGCCGTGGACATCTGCCTCTCTCAGCTCCCTACTATCATCGAGGAGGGCACTGCCTTCAGAGTAAGTGTGTGTGTGTGTGTGTGTTTTGCGTGGGGGGGTGGGGGTGTCAGCCTTTGTGGTTATTGACCATTGGGCTCTGATCGATGTCCTCTATCCATCTCTGATGTCTGTAAACACCAGCGAGGTCTTGTTTGTGCTACAGCTTTACCTCCATCAGCACGATCTGGACTAAAGCCTCAGACATGCACACACACATTCCCAGTGGATAGTGTAATGTAGAGTGTCAGGTCTAATAACTCAAGTGGGAATGTCACATTAAAAAAACAATGTCACAAACCACTGGACCTGCACTTTCAGCCGCCGGAGTGTTTATTGTTATATTTACTGACGTGGCAGGGGACTGTGATGGAGATGCTGAGTGTCCATAAAAATACAACGCAAGAAGCTGATTGAGCTGATGAAGACTTTATATATCTGTGGGTGAAAGCTGACGCACAGTTCTCAGATTCTGGACGGGTCAGAGTGCAGCAACATGTACTTTATGACACAGACTAGTCAGGAAAAGTTTGCCCCCTTCTTTTTTTTCATCTTCTCTCCCTTCTGCTTGGCCCTCAGAGGTGGACATCTACTCCATCACCCCTCTGGGAGCAGTTTTCCACCCTCACCACTCCTCTACTTTCTCTCACGTTGAGGCCGAAAGCACTTACCGGCACCATAATTGACACTCACAGGACTAATAAAGAAGATCTTCCTGCTTTGTCTTGATTTCTCTTTCAGGACACTTAAATTCCTCACTGATGTGCTTCAACTTTCAACTATGCACAGACTTTTCTAAGAGGTTGCCAGAACTGAAAATAATATTTTTGTCATAGATTTTACAATTGTGTGTGTGTGTGTGTATATATATTTGTATGTATGTATGTGTGTGTGTATATATATATATATATATATATATATATATATATATATATATATATATATATAT
>JAOWBL010069860.1:0-18818 GCA_028564865.1 Zenarchopterus dispar
ATTTATATATATATATATATATATATATATATATCCTTATGCACATTCCTCAGTCTTCTACTGAGTGAGGATTGTGTGTGTCCAGCAAAACAAGAGCCCATGACCTGATAGTTCATGTGTCCAGCATGACAAATCTGTTCATTAGTTTTCTAATAGCATTATTTCCATGGTACAACCGTGTAATTGCAACACTTTACAAGTCACCATCATGTCAGAGGTTGTTAATGAAATAAGTGTTCATTTCAACTACATTACTGTTTTCAAACTTCACAAATAAACAGATCAAATATAACAACATTGTTTTAGCACATGACAGCCAGCTGTCCTATTTACCGTCAGAGTATGTTGCATCTTCAAGAATAAGAGCCATTGGAGACTTTCTTAAGCAGAATTTCTTAAAACCTGTAGAGATTTCTTAAAGTTAAATGTTTTGTTGGTTAAAATAATAAAAATGTTTGTATTCTTGGTGTGGGCTGAGCTGTTGACCTTGAAGCACAAACAAACTCACCGACTGTTTGTGGATACGCGCATCACATCCGGATTTCTGCAAGGCCCTGCGATCTTATTGGAATGTGAGCTCATGCTCAATTCAGAGAATCTGCGTCATTGTAACATCAGGTGTCTTGCAGTGACTAACATTTGGCTAATGCAGGCCACCACGAAATGATCAATGTCACAGGGCCAAATGTATCACGTCCCAAAATGTGCACAAACAGCTCACTTTATTTTGAGATGGAACCAGCACCAATAAGAAGGATTTCACCTCCTTTAGATACATTTTGATCTCATTTCTCACAAAGACATGTACAGCTACAGCTTTTCTCACAAATAGTGGATGTTTATTTTAATTTCTCGACTTTTGTTTGCACAGGGAAGTGACTGTTGTGTATCAAAGAGCTCAGATACAACAATAACACCTTATCTGTTCTGATTCATTATCCTGTTCTTTATAACAATAAGGAGAACAAAGGTTAACTGAGCTCGAGTAAGCCATAAGATAGATATGACATTGTATTACCCAGAATGACAAACATTTTAGAATGTGTGTTTAAGGATACAAGTTTAACGACATACTAATTTATTTTTCAAGAGAGAAGAAGACCATAGATGAAGCCCTGGTTGATATGGTCACACACAGACAACCTGATGTTTAAGAAGACTCTCGATCAGACGTCGGAGCTGGGTGACATCAGGGCCAAAATTTGGAAAACTGTCGCCTATTTCAGAAGCACAATGACTGCGAAGGTACAATTCTTGACTCCTTAGCGTTTGTTTGATGATGCAGTTTTGTTTGAGTGTGTGCTGCTTTGACAGCTGAATGAATTTTTAATTTGTGTTTTTTTTTAATATAAAAAGGAGAAGCTCACAGAGCTGCAACCCTCACAGCGATTCAAGAGGTAAAAAACATGATGGAAGAGAAACTATGACATTTTCAAAAGACTGTTTGAGCTTAGAGAACCTGTGGGAGCAGCTTCAGTAAGTGTTAGCACAGACATCACCCTGCTCTCCTCAGAGGAGTGTGGCGTCATTGCTGCATGTCTGTGGGCTCTTGCACCATTAAATGATGCCACTGTGGAGCTCTCCGAGGAGAAGAGGGCTTCAGGCTCCAAGGTGATGCCACTTTTTGCTGTGCTAGAGCACTCACTGGAAGAAGAAGTAGTGGGGATTCCCAGTCCAGTAAGCAGTTCTATGACCCAACAGTTCAGAAAACTATTAAGGCACAGGGTTCACACTTTGCGGTCTCTAAGTATTGTGTCACTCTCTACACTTCTTGACCTCCGCTTTTAAGGACTTTAAGGACAGCCTCACTAAAAAAAACAAAATATCCTTTCATGTAAACAAGGTCTATTGGCTCTAAATTTAAAAAAAAAAAAAGAAAAAGTGAAAAATTTGTGGTGATAGATTAGATTAAAATAAAATTGAAATATGTAGCACGGAATTGATCAGCATCTTATACTATACGCTTTAAATATCAGTCTAAGCTGGTAAGGGCATTTTTCAACCCAGAGGACAAAAAAAAGATGTATGGCAATTGGGAAGATATTACAAAGGTTTATTGTGCCCTGTGAGAGAATATTCTCAAAAGCTGAGAAACAAAAGCAAAAGAACTACACACATTGTGTGAGAATATGACTTAATACCACTAGATTTTTGAAACTTGTAAAGTCACATGACTTGTAAAGTCCATCCTAATGTGACCAACATTGTCCATATTATTGGCCTGTTTTTGGTTTTTTATGTCACCAAAACCATTATTTATGTTTGAACTGGACTGCATTTCTTCATTGACTGAAAAATAAAGAAAAAACAAGGATGCTTTCAGTTTTCTCATAACTCACTTCGGTAGGATTTTGATTTTACTACCTGATTTCATTCTGTTGAGTGTGACTGAAACTACCCCATGGTAGGCAGATGATTCATGTCATCACCTGCCAAATGTTTGAGTGCCTGCCATTTTCCAAGCATGTTTCTAGGACAGCTTTCCAGATGGTTGCGGGCAACAAACCATCTGTCATATCAAGCTTTAAAATATTGACAGTAAGAGTGAAATGAGCACTGCAATGCTTGGTGGTATTGTATCACATTGTGAAGTTTCTTTGCAAGGGCATGGGGAATAAACTTAATAGTGTTTATATATATAATGGTTTATTTCATATAGATGTGTTAAAAAAGCATACATATTTGAAGCAACGGTCATATAAAGAAAAATTAAATATTTAGAGGACAGTCATTTTTCAGTACAGCGTTCAGGACTTGCATATAACTCCTGAACTTATATTCACTTTGGTGATGCTTTCATTAGTGTCTTGTTTGAAAGCTCTCTTTGGATCAGAAGGATCATTTCACTCATTTTGTGTGAAAGTCATCTTTGCCTATTTGCTGTATAATCTGAAATGGGACAAATAATCAGTTAGATTCACATTTGGGTGTGTTTCTGTAGACTTAACTTATCTAAAAGTCTTTTCACGAAGTAGCACTTTGGACAAAAGTCACCCCTAATGCATATTGTGTATCAATGTACAAAGTTAAACAGCACGAAGTTACATAGTTCTGTGTTAAATTCTTGTTAGAACTCTTATGTTTACAGTACATTCAATAGGTACATACAATAGTACATTCATAATAATAATAATAATAATAACAACAATAATAATAATATGGTCTTTATCTCAGACAACAGAGAGACAATAATAGGTTAGTAACTCTAAAAGGAGGTGGGGCAGGGGGTAGTAAAAAATATTGTTGTGGATGGTGATTAAGAACAATCCAAGCAGATTTGCAGCAGTAGCAAGCTGTGCGTGAATGGCTTCATTAATGTATATATATATTGTGACATTTCAGGAGAATTGGAACCAAACACAGGTGGAAAAGAGGCAAAAGTAGCAAACAAGTGTCCTTTATAGAAAAAGCAAATAACAAACGAGCTATGCCCCTAATCACGGTGTGCTGGAAGCATTGCTGTAAAACAGCAAGTAAGTAAAACAGTTTAAATTGTGTAGGTATGTCTGTCTGTAAATCATGTACTTCTTGTATCCCTTCTTATAGTTGCTTGTATAATGGTGTTATTTTCTTACCTGTGTCGTGCGTAGGGTAAAGACTGTCACGGGTGGACTGCTGTCATGGCTCTGTTTGGCTCTGTCATCACACTTTACAGATGCAACAACACATATGTCAAGCATCATTAATCCCTGAGTCTCCCTCCATGGCTCTATAGTGCCTTTGGTTTTGCTGTCTAACAAAAGCATCAAAAGCACTATGGCATCATCTATGACCTTACATATTATGTAGCAGTTAGCCACGCAAGAGTTGTGAAATTACTAGTCATGGCAAATCAAACACCATTGAAACAAAGGTAATGTGAGAAAAAAATATGAAACTGACGTCCCATAAAATATCAGTAAGTTTAACAAGTAAAGTTTTATTTGTTTTCATAAGTTTCTTTTTGAAACGCTTTCCAAAGCCATCCTAATAACCTGAAAGTAAGTAAGATGCAAAAGGAGCAACTAATGTGATGAGTTAACATATGTGAGTGAATGACACGTCGAGCTTTTTCCTCCTAAGCGGTTTCACTGCTGGTTCAAGGCTGGAAAATAACTTAGAACTACTTTCATGGTTTTTGTCAGCAAATTAAGAGAAAGCAGTGTTTCAAAGCCAGCAAGATCGACTCCACTTTAACCACTAACCTCCATAGGAGCTGATGTGAGAACTAGTTACATCAAGTAAAAAGGGAGAAGGACCAGCATGACCAACCAGAACACTGTGACTGCCACTGCTAGGTCACACCTGTATGGAGTTAGCAGAGAAGAAACCAAAGAAAAGTGATTAACAAAGAAGGTCAAGCAGCAGCAGTCCATAGAGGAGACTTGGGCTGTTTTTATACTACGTACTAATGACGACTGCCAGACCAGCATAAAATAACAATCTGTATACTGCAAGAAGCTGTATGTAGTTTCAAAAATGGCCTAACTTTCTCCTTGGACGATGTTTTTGAGCAAAGTGATTAAAAAAAAACTTGATTAACTTGAAAGTTGTGCTTCCTGTGGAAATTCAAATGTGAATGCATGAAATCCCTGAGAGTTAAATGTTTTGTCTAGCTTTCAAAGTCTACATGGCTTTTGATATTCTTGTAATCTCCACTCTAAGACTCAAGCATTCTATGAATGTTTTGATATTTGAATGATTTTAATACCTGAAGGTATTCAGAAGTATCTGCTGTAGCCCACACTCGTCTCCACAAACAAAAGACAGAAGATATAATAAATAACTAGAAAATTGCATTTTCTTTGAAAATAGTGAGAGCAGAATAAATTCAGCTAATCTTGCTGAAGAATTTAATTTAACAAAAAAATAGGTGACCTCAACTCTAACACCAAAACACACTGTCTTTCTCTACATATCTGAATGATGGAAATGATTTTAAAGACTAACAAAAGTTACAAATGCCAAAAGGTATTAGCACTAGTCCTGGGCAAAACTTAAAATTCTGGTTGTTCTGGATCAGCTGGATTACCGACAAACAGACCACAGTTTGTGACACCAAATGGTTGTGTGTTTGACCTGAACAAGCTTATAAAGAAGGCTGGCTCTGTTCTTGGGACTCTTCTGGAGCTTCTTGAGCTGATTGTGAAAAGGAGGATACGTCATAAAGTGAAGAAGATCATGGACAACTCTGAACATCCTCTTCACGACACTGATTCAACAACAGCTTCAGGAGAACCTTTCTACCCACAGCTATAAACCTCTACAATGGCTCCTAGAAGAGACTGAAATCATGACCACTGCAACAATTATTTCCCTTCAGGGGTTAATAAAGTTATTTTGAATTTGAATTCTGGCAGTGTAGTGGGGCCATTTTCCCAGCTGTAACATCCATAGATTAATGACCGCAGTGTGTGGATTGATGTTATGTCACTGCATGAGAAAATTTGTTTGGACATTTCAATTTGCTGGTGGGATGACAATACATCAGGCATCAATAAACCACAAATTTGCTGTGAGATTCCACAGTGCTTTTGATGATGTCTGTAGCAAAGTCATCACAGGCACTATGGCATCATCTGTGAACTTACATATGATGTAACAGTTACAGCTCTTGTGGTTGAGTTGTAAGATCTCCAGTGTCAAATTGAACAGCACATCTGTCAAGTCAAATTTATTCCTGTAGCACATGCAATGCAACCTCGGTCAACCAAAGTGCTCTATAGACTATGTCTGTGACAACAAACACATGCAAGAGCCTGAGAATTAGTCAGTTTTAGTAAATCAAATGCTACTGATAGGAAAGTCAGGTGTGAAAAAGGGAAGAAACTGGCAATAGCATCTCTTTTAATTGCAGAAAGCAAAGTAACTTTAACTGATAAAATTTACTTTCTGTTAAAGATAACCTGAAAGTAAGAAAAACACAGCATGGGAAAATGCCCACTTAACAAAAGGACCACTTTATTTAACAAAACATGTAAAATATTTTATCATCATTGAGCACAGGTCAGTGAGGTATTTTTTTCCTTTTTCACTTGAAGAACAAAGAATAGAAATGATTTTTTGTTAAACTCCATCATTAACCCATAGGTTGTTCTGTTTACTTTTATGGATGTGAACTTTGGCCAAAAGGTTTAACATTATTAAGTAATTATTATTCATAAGAAGGGAGACTGCTTCTATAACTTCTTGAATTAAGAGAATGTTATCACATATTTGTTGTTGCATTTCAGATGTAAGATTAACTTTCAAAGAATTCAGAAAAGGATCAGTACATATTTGACAGGACTGTATGGATTTTCATTAACAGTGCTACAATAGCAGGAGATCGTATCATTGTCATCAGTGAGAGCATGGTATTCAGTAATGTTTATGGAGGCCTGTCCTCAGATGAAGTAAGCAGACTTTCCTCTCTCTCGAACCTTACAAGTGTAGCACAGAAACTAAAACTAAAAAGTGTACAAAATCCATATCAGAACTAATGGAGGAAGCTGACTTTTTCAACCGTTAACAGATAAGGAGCTAACTTTTTCCTGTTATCGGAAGATTTTTCATTTTCTTTAGGGGTTGTCGTATCCTAATCTGCATATCGATTTGCAGTTTAGGATACAGCAACCCCTATTCTTATGTACTTCTCTTCTTGTGTATTTCAGTTTTCAAAGTCATTGATAATACTGAATACGGACAAAATCTCCTGTTGCTTTTCATGCAACCAGAGTAATGAATGCCAACTTGCACAGACAAGATAAGAAGCACTTCCTCAAGAGCCTGGTGTGAGACAGATTAGTCCTCTCAGTCAACAAAGAGTTTTTTACACCACTTTTCCAGGTGAACTTTCTGTTGGGGATTTCTGACTAAATAGGTCTTGAATCTAGTTATAGTCTTTAATTTCTGTCATGTAGGAAACAGAGCACAAAGATCTGTTTTAATGTCTGGCTTATATGACGCTTTTAATTGCAGTGGGAACATGCCCATGAAGTGCTTCTCCCAAGACGAAAGGACTTTGATAGCCATCCAGCATTATTACTGCTGTTCTTTTTTCACTTGTTTTCTAATCAAGCAGGGAGGATGAATGTCTACTGCATTGTGATTTTTTTTCTGCTAAGCAGTAACCTCCACCTTGTGTGTAACTTGTCTGCCTCACCAGACATTTTCACACAACAAACAGTCTTCCCACCTCTAGTTACATTCTTACAGCTCATTCATACAGCTCTTAAAAAAAAAAAAAATCTCAGTGTGTAAGTGTATAGGCACCCCGTTGGCTTTCTTGGCAGCATGTTAGCTTTATGACAAATATCACACCCACGCTATTGGCTTGTCCAGATGAAGACATAACTGAAGATGTATGCCTTATATTTATTTCCATTTTCCTATCACAAACTTTGTTTTTATCCTGACAGTCAAATGCTTTGAAGTGTCACAATTTCCTGGTGTTCAAAAACTGTATAAACAGAATGGGATTCTGTTTAAGGGATTGTTTTCAAAAAACTTTTTTTTTTTTTTTGAGAAGTAAAGAATTTACATTTAAACAGAACAGTGTTCTATGATGGCTACTGTACAAAATTGGACTGTTTTGGAATAAAAATTTGATTGAATTGTATTTGATTAAAGTTAATAGGATTTAAATGTGATCAGACTGGGAATAGTGATGTTCTTGACTCCAGCTATGCTTGGGCCACTAAACCCAGAAATATGCACTATTGCTCCAGCTGTGCTTGACTTAAAACAATGAAGAAAGTATAGAAAATTACCCAGTACATTCACTTATTTGTGTAGCTCATATGCAAATAATTATCTGAATAGATCTGTGACAACACAGCAATGCCTTAGAATCTCTCTTCACAACTTATGAGAGAAATGAGCTTAATACACTTGTTATTTTTTGGACATGCATAAATTCTGGGGTTCAGAGTTTTCTTTTCAAAATTATTTACCTGGTAATTTCTGGACTCAGTATCACATCATTTCTTCCAGATTTTGTGTCTCTATTCTGTTACATGTCAAAACAGTTTTCTTGACAGCCAAATTCAGTTACATCCACTTCTGTCAAGCTTATGCATGTTTGAAGATGTTTCTTTGAAACCTTATGAACGACGCCAGATGCTTGAATTAGTATAGCCAATGAAATGATTATCATACCAATATTAACCAATAATGAATAATCTCCATCCATTCATCCACCAATACATCCATCCTTTTCTCTACCTATTTTGTCATGTTCATTGTCGCAACAAGGTTGGAGTTGGAGCCTATCCCTCACACCCCCATGTATTCACTTTTTTTTTTTTTAAATACTTGTCATTTCTGTGTTCACACAAATGGCACTGATTTTGCAATGCAAACGTTAAATGCAAATAACAAGGTTTCAGACAGTGAAAATAATCAAAGGAAAAATGCTCATTTCAGCTTTAATTAAATATGTAAGAAAAGAAAAAAAAAAGCAAAGCCACTGGTTAGAAGGACCCAAGGCTACATTTTTAATATCCATCTTTGGAGAATAATTTAATCTTTGGGACAAGAGTGGGCTGTCTGAAAGACAAGCAGAGGTTTTCCAGAGTGGTCTTTTCAAGTTTTCAGCATATGGCACTGAACCTGATAAGGATTCAGTTTTGCTTTAACCTTGGCGAAGCATTAGCCTTGGCCCTAATGTCACGCCCAGCTGATAATTACACCACTCGGTTTCTCTGAACGCACTCAAAATGGTAATCACTTTCTGCTCCAATTCAGGGCAATTTTAGATGCAGCACTATCTGTTCTGCATGCAATTTGTGTCATTTGTTCCCTGTCTTTTTTTTTTTTTGCTAAGCAGTAAACCCAACAGGCGCGTGAAAAAAGTCTATCATCTTCATGAAGAAGTCAGACGCTGATAAGGTGTGTGTGTGTGTGTGTGTGTGTGTGTGTGTGTGTGTGTGTGTGTGTGTGTGTGTGTGTGTGTGTGTGTGTGTGAGATAGCACTGGGAACGAGGTCAAAATCTGTAATTGGCCTTGAGATTCATAGGTTATTTGACTCGAAGTTAAGGTTATGGGGCAACATATGAACAGTTTTAAGACAAAAGTAACTACGTTTTGCTATACTACAAATGGTGCAGCTTCACTTTTTTGAATGTCACTAACTGAAATGAAATGACACCAGTTGCCACCCAGTCAATAATAATATGATGATAATATATATATATATATAATATTATGTCAAATGTCAAGAGTGCAATAAAACATGCTCATAAGCAGGTTATATTATTCCTGCAGACATTCTTCGTCTGCATGTTCCAGGATAAGTGGTTCAAGAGCAAAAAAAAAAGCAGCCACCCAGGTTGAAGAGCTCTCGTCTTTGTGAGCTCAGGACCTCTTCAAGCGAACGAGAAGCTCCTCTTGACCAATGCAAAAAGCAGTTATGCAGTCATGGATAATTTTACTCTCAAAGTAAATTTAACCCAAATCAATCTGACTTTTCACATTTTAGGGAGGGAATCCAGTGACAACACTGGCCAGCTCCTGAATATCAATTTTAAGGGTGGTTTACACCCTTACAGATGTGAACTATGACTTGCATTGCTTATTTCTTTAAGCAAGGCATATTTACTTTCTTAGAAATTAGTTTTCGCTGCGCATAAACATCTTAATATTCTTAATATTCAATGCACTATATTAATTAATATTAATAATTAATATAGTGCATTGTTCAAGTACATGGTCACTGTTGTTCACCACTTGACCCCACACCTATCTAGAATCCACTCAATTCCACGGTTCTTCTGAAATATGTATTCCTCCCCCTTGTTTCCACACTGAGTTGAACTAAAGCAAGATGTGGTTAGTGACAAGAAATGAAGTGGTATTTTCAGTTACTTGAGAAATACAAACCTAAACAGACCTGAAATGAGGAAGACACAGAGCTTGCTGTTATATTCAGCCCCAGCTTGGTGGTCACAAAACAGCTGTTCTATTGCAAAAGGACTTCACTATTCAAGCAGTGTCCAGACAACATACCAGACAAAATGGACAGCCACTTGCCTAGCTGAGATTTAGAGCTTAGGTTTGACATTTAACCTTTGTTAAACTCTTGTATGACAGTCACATGACTTCTTTAACCCCACTAAACTCAGTAATATGCACCAGTAGTTTAGCCTGCAGTTGGAGTTTAGCTGTAAGTTTAGCCTGCCGTGTCCCCAAAGAATATCTCATCAACCACTACGCATCCAGCTAGTTCCTGTATTACTGGGAGAAACGCAATCGTCATTTCAGATACATCCACAAACCTTTGTAATGTTTATGAGGATGAAAATATCCTGTTCAACTCTCTACAAAGAGAAATACACAACGTAATGTGACCAAAGTCATGTCCTTCATATCATATTCACTCCTTTACAGAGAATCTCATTGAAAATATGAATTTTGGGCTACATTTACGCAACCCATACGCAACATTTTTTTTTCTTCACTGAGGAAACGTCAAGATTTGTTGCACGGCCATAGCAACAGTCTATTTACAGGCCACTTCCTGTTTCATGACAAAACTTGGAAATTTGGTGCACCAATACAGCACAATACAAAACACTTCACAATTTAACAAGAGCAAAATTTTGACATCATGTATAGCAATTGTGACACAAATCGAATGAATCAAACTGCAATTCCCAATTCAGTGTCAGAAAAATGGATTTAAAAACAGACGAGCAGATCAAAACTTTTTGCCTGTTTTTTTTTTTTTTTTGTGGTCATGTTTTTCTCAAGGACATGAAAAAGGGACCTGAATGTTTCATTACTTCTGACTAGTAAGCTGATTCATTCCAGGTGGGAGCTGGCCTCCACTAAGGCTGCCCTTTGTCACTGATTCTGTTCATAACCTTTATGGACAGAATTTCTGGACGCAGCTGAGGGGAGAAGTGGTTCTGGTTCAGTGGTGTGAGGATTTCATCCCTTCTTTTGGTGGATGATGTGGTCCTGCTGGCGTCATTGAGCGGGAATCTTCAGCTCTCACTGCAGTGGCCTCCAGAAGAATGCAAAGCAGCAGGAATGAAAGACAGTACCTCCAAATCTGAGCTCTCTGTCAGAAAAGGGCTTCGGATCAGGAGTGAGGTGTTGCCTCAAGCGGAGGAGTTTAAATATCTTGGGGCTTTGTTGACGAGTGAGCGAAGAATCCAGCAGGAGATTGACAGGGAGATCGGTGTGGCATCCGCCGCAGTGGGGACTCTATCAGACAGAAACAGACTCAGGACATGCTGGAGAGATAATAATTCTCGGATAGCCTGCGAACACCTTGGTGTCTTTCTGGAGGAAGTGGATGAGGTAGCTGGGGAAGGAGGAGGGGTCTGGGCCTCTATAGTTAAGCTGCTGCCTCCACAGCCTAAATGGATGGATGTTTCTCATTTTGGTTTTAAAATAGAAAAATAAAGAAAAGCCTGACTTTTTTCATTTCATTATGAAACACACAGAAAAAAGAACAAATGTCACACCGATTTGGGCTGCACTCTCACTCTGGTTAAAGCAGTGGAAATTCACAAACCTGAAAGCTGTAGAAAAACATGATTGTCAGCCTTTCAGCTGGAAAAAGGCACTGAAAGAGACAGAAGAAGTACTTTAAGAAGAAATAATAATTCTGCACACTAAAATCCTTCTGCACACAAAGGAAATTGCATTCGGCTTTTTACTCAGAAGTTAGTGAGAGAGACGCTTTATGGTATGTACTTACACTTTTTTGGCTTCTGTTCCACGTGGAGCTTTCAGGACCTACCTGATGTTGGACAGTTTAAGGAATATTATTGCGCTGTCTTTCATTTTCTTCAGTTAGATGTTAACATACTTTTAACAAGATTTTTTCTGTCATTTTTAATGGTGAATTTCAACATTCATGACATTTTTCAGCATATATGAGAAAGTAAACCAGTTGTGGTTATACCATTTTTTCCCTTCTTTCACTCTAAAAATAGTAACATAAAGAGATGATGATAGACATGGTAAAGTAATGAATTCATGAACAATATTTTGAATCAGAGTTGTCAAACAATCTTTTTGGAAATATTGAACACAAACAGCTTTGAAGGGTTTTTTTGTTTGTTTGTTTTGTTTTAATGTGCACTATTTGGATTATAGGCGTGTGTCTATATTCCATCAATCAAGCTCTGAATATCTAGGATTCCCCCTTAGAGATATTGAATGTCCGGTAGCGTGGACATATTGTCCACACTGTTGAACATTTTTTTTATTTGCATTTTAACCAGCTTTTGCACCAGTTTAAAACCAGTTTTAACAGATTTCAGCAAAGTTTAACAGAGTAATGGTGCAATGCATGGTACTCTACATCATTTTATAATAACTGGATCAGATGCATCAAAAGCCCCAAAGATCAAACTGTGCTCCTTGGTAGAAGAATAGTGTTGTGGTGGGGCGTGAAGGAAGAGAAGGAAAAACTTTGGGGCAGCAGATCAGCAACAGCAACATCTGAGCAGCATCTACTGTGCTTATCACCATCACCTTTTAAAGAGTGACAGCTGAGAGCTGGAGAGCTGCTGTATCTACAGCAATTTAGGTTACTTGTTCTTTTGAAAAGAGCGCAGAATAAATGAACATTGCTGGACTTATGTGTTGTGTGTCCTCTACTGCTGAGAGCAAGCCTAAGTAGCTGAGCTGTATTACAAATACTCAGATTTAGAATTTGCTAAATTATGTCAGAAAGAGGTTTGTCTTAAATGCAGGATGTCTTTTTGAAGATGAGTGACATCTCTAAAACAATTCCTTAGGAGAAAAATAGTGCAAATTGTTGGAGCAAGCTAAGATATTATCAATATTTCATAATGGAAGATAGGAAAAAGTCCAATTTACACAGATGACTCCCAGTTTGAGGTTAAAGCCAGTAACAGATGGGTACATTGAAGAAGAAAAATA
Organism: Zenarchopterus dispar; assembly: GCA_028564865.1. Taxonomy (NCBI): domain Eukaryota; kingdom Metazoa; phylum Chordata; class Actinopteri; order Beloniformes; family Zenarchopteridae; genus Zenarchopterus; species Zenarchopterus dispar. The sequence continues at coordinate 12,862 of JAOWBL010069860.1, forward strand.
TGAGAGAGAATAATGCCAAAGATGATCAAAAACAAAAGAACCATGAAAGAAGGAACATTCAAGTCTGCGGTTTGTCACTTCTCTGGAGTTGAAAATCCTCACAAAGCAGAAATATCAAACTGCTCTTCAAACGCAGACATGCTGCTCCTCTTTGCTTGAATCTTAATGGAGAAAAGTTCACAAAGTAGCATGATAAAGAACACAAATATATCTCAAAAACAAGGCCTAGGAATGCTGACTGTCATCTACTTTCCTCCCCAGTCACTCGAAAGACTTTGAAAAACAAAGAAAAAAGAGAACAATCCATTTGAAACAAAGTTGCAGAGCCTTTTGATTTTGACTGTTCAAACACTGATGCTACTGAGATGAAGTACATTTGCCTTCCTATTCAGTTTTAACTCAAAGTTGATGCCATTTGTGAATAGAAGGGTGATAAAGTACGTGTTACATCATCTGACCTTCATTTGAGGTGTGGCAACACACTATACTGCAACGGCCACCACATATATAAGTTTAAAAAAACAAAAAAACAATGACACTCCACAGAAATCTGTAAAGCTGTTCTCAATATTATGATCTGTGTAATGTTATCAGATCAAGATGGTGATTATCTTTGCATAAGGCAGGTAGAAAAAGGAAAAATCTAGTTATTTAGCATTCAGTTACCATTTCACCACACCATTGCCATCTCTCTCTCACCAGCCGCTGTTGGATTTCAATTCTCATCTCCCATTTAATAAGACTGAATGACCACGACCTAAATCTCAAAGAATTTAATCGTGAGATTAAGGAGTGGTGCACTTCAAAGGAAGTTGAGAATGAGTGTCCGTGGCGCCTAGAGCAATGTGTACCAGTCAGCCTCAAAGTTGGTGGCTAACCTGCTACCATGTTTCTATGGGAACAGTATAGCTGCAGAAATTAGATTTTAACCTACTGTGGGACAGTGAAATCATTTTGCTTTTGGTATTTTATAAGTTCTATGTGATAATTGCTTCTTCCAGATCCTTATTTCCAACACACTTTTTTACTCAGCCTGATGTCTCATTTGTGTTCCCTTCATCTATTTGTTGTTAACTTCTTTCACCCTCTGTTTTAACTCTGTTTCCATGCCTCCATCCTTTCTGGACAGCACAGTCGTGATTTTGAGTCGGTCGGGTTTCAAACAGGGTCATGCTTTTTTATGTGAAAATAGTTAGAACGAAGGCTGAGAGAGGAGAGGGAGCTACAAATGAGTAGGTGGGTTGACCGTGAGTGCTGCTGTGGTGTATTTGTGTGCGTTTTGTGCATGCATGCATGTGTGGGAGAGTGACTAAAAGTAACCAACAGAGATAGCAGCATGTCATGAAGCTCCAGCATGGTGCTCGGTCAGATCTAGGGATACTGTCACATCTTATCCTCCTCAACATTGGTCTCTGTGCTCTGTGGGCCAGCGAGGTCCACAAGACATCAAAGAGATGTAGATATAAATACTACACCATCCTCGCTACACCTTCTTGCATCCTGAGGCTGTTGCAGTCTCACTCTACAGTACTGTATTGATCTTAAAGGGTCATTGAAGATTCACCAGTTATTTTTAAGTGGACATCTTGAGCAATGTTTAGGTTAAATTCTTGGTCTGTAGCTCATATGAACAGATTATTTAAAGGTTTATGCAAATTTACAAGAGAGAACTTTGAAATATGCAATAAAATGAAAACACTTTTAAAGTTACTCAATGTAGCAATACCAACTGTGACCACATGAGGGTGTATAGCTCAGATGTGTTGACAAATGAGCAACTCACAATACTGTGCCTAGTGGGGATGAGCTGTCACATATTGCCATTACTTTGTCCCACCAAAAGTGTACTTTGTTGCATCTTACACCGGGGCTGACACGTGAACTTTCTGAAGTGGTATTACTACATAGAGTGGCTTTAATTTATGTCCTTTTGGTTGTTCAGATGATACATGGACCTAGAATTCAAATGTCATTTGTGATGAATCAGTTAGCTTCTTCAGTGTCTTTTTCCTCTCACTCTTATTTTTTTTTATAATACCAGAAGACAAACTTATTTGAAGGCAAACTGCAAGGAAGTGTGGCAACTCAGTCCCTTCTCTCTTAAATTTCTTTAAAAAGCTTGACATTGCTGAGTAGGGTTGTTTGGGATGACCTTAAACTAGATTTAATACACATGAGCTATTTGCTGCCCTTTGGACTGCATCACTCTATGTAACAAGAGCCTGTTTTGACAGCCAGGTGGGAGTATGGGGTAAAGGATCCATTGCTACAGTCCTTTCAGTTGCTATACAAATGAAGTAAGGGTGAGTCCACATTGCCTGTAAGTCAGATTCATCATAGATGGAAGCTGAACTCCACCTGGGTTGCCCTTTTTCCACCAAACCTGTGTGTAACTTTTATGGACAAATTCTAGGCACAGCCAAGGGGCAAAAGGGTCTATTTAATGGTGTTCAGGGTAGATGCATGTGTTTGTTTGTTTGTGTGCTTGCTTGTTTGTTTTTGTAGATGGAGTAATTTTGCATGTTATTCTCCAGATAACATGAGAAGATGCAGGGATTTATTTGTAGGTCAGTTAGGTTCTGCCATGGAGAAAACAGAGATTGTTGGGAGAAATTGAGCCGCATGTGCCCAGTGGGTTATTACAGACTACTGTAATAAGCTATTTTTATATTTATATGTAAACTTTTTGATTGCTTTAAAAAAAAATTGGAATTAAAGATTATGTTCTAACTGTATGCATCTGATATCTAATGTTGCTAAAATTAGCTGGAAGCTCATCAGTCCTTCTAAAAAGGGATAATGTGCATTTATTATAGTGTCATTCAGCTGTCTGAGCAAAAAAAAAAAAAAAAAAAATCAGAACTCCTGAAGCTAGGAGCTGCCCACATACTGACAACATCTGCCAGTCAACATCTGTGTGAAACTGTTGTGGCCTGATACAGTAAACAGCTGATACATTTTACTTAGTGGGTTTGACATGCACAAGAATAAAGGAACACAGTCAGTTTATCTTTGCTGTGTGATCATTTTAGAAAATAATACACTGCTGCCTCTCTCTGGACATCACTTTGTACTACAATAAATTACCATCAACAGCACAGATTAGTGACACATTTCTATGATTGTCATTTTTTGCTTTAAATGTAAAAACATTGTTTTGACATTGTTTGTTAAATAAAGTTTGTTCTGACTTTTTTTGTTCACACAGTTGCAGGCAGATACAATATTTCATAATTTATAGGGTTAAGCGTCACTTTTATGTAAAATAGGAAAAAAGAAATCCGATTTCTCCTAAAGGTGGTTTCATTTTGTTTCATCACAGAGCCCTGCAGGCCAAGTGAATCATGAATACGACTGTGTGACATTGAAGACTGACTAAACCCTTTAATGTTTTCCTTCCATCTCCTATTACATCATATTTCGCATGTGTGTGGTGGATTGTATTAAAATATTACACACACAATATAACACACGTTATTGACAACCACATCACAGTGACATCACAGTGACAGATATGTGTGCTTTTAAGCATATTTAAAGGATTCATAGTTATAGTTTAAACATATGGTGGGCTCTTTGTCCCCCCTTCCTCCCAAAAAACAACAATAAATGCTGTGGAAGCTCATCAGTCCTAAAAAGGAAAAATGTGCATTTATTATGATGTCATTCAACTGTCGGGGAAAACAGAATCAGAATGAGAACTCCTAAAGCTAGGAGCTGCCCACATGCTGAAAACATCTGCTAGTCAACATCTGAGGGAAACTGTTTTGGCCTGATACAGTAAACATCTGATACATTTTACTCAAGGTGTTTGACACACATACACAAATAAACACGGAAGCCAATTTCTTTAAATTGTGGCCATTTAGAAAATAAAACACTTATGTTTACATAAAGGTTTGGTTTGGAATACTTTCCAATATGTATATCATAAATACTACCTTGACCTGGTTGTTAGTAGTGGTTTTGACCTCATTTTTGCTTTTTCAAACAGCCTTAATCCATTTTTAGGACACTCAGTTAAGAGCTCTGAATTTAAAGACTTGAACAGAACAATAAGAGATAAAGGTGGAGAGGCTCAGTAAATCTTTTCTGATCTGACTCTGTTTAATAATTTTCATGTATTTAATTTATGAATGAATTATAACTGTATGTTTAAAGTATAATGTCCTTAAAATTAATGTCAAGGAATTCACATACACCAGGCATTAAAGCACCTTTTCATTTGAACAATTAGAGATTTGCAGAAGAAAGAACTCCTTGAGATTCATTTGGAGCTCAGGCGCTTCAAAGCTTTACAGTCATTGGTAAAGGATGTGTTCAGTAATTTACATAATGACATTAAAAAAGGGCCATGTAATTTGTCTTCATTCAGGTTTTTTTTGTGTTAGGCAACGACCCTTGCAAGCATTCCCTCCAAAACATAATGAATGGGGTCATTTGTTACTGTGACATGCTCTGATTACTTTTTCTTACAGTGGAGTCTTCTGACCTCATTCTAACTTGGTGAGGAAAGGCTTTTGCTCATGAAAAACTTGAATGTACTTTGATGATGTGATAAAAGATGTATTGAAAAGTTTTCTAGACACCTATATCCAACAACTCACTGGAATAGGAGAAAATGTTAACTTTAAGAGTTTACACCTGTGGACTGGGGAAAGCTTCACTTACAGCTGGTTTATAGCAGTTACCAACAAGGACTTCCTGCAATATGAGCTAGAGTTTGCGCCGACAGCCTCTGGCTATCTTCTTCACGAAATTGCAATGTTTCAGCAATAAAAGTTCAAACACAGTCTCCCTGGACTTTATAAGTTGATCTAGGCACACACATGAATCAGATGGAGGCTTTACACCCATCCTCCCCCCTCCTCCTTCTATAGCCACCATGCTCCAGTGCATGACAGCGGATGATTATTCACCTAGCTTCTTGGATGTATCTGACCTTACAGCAGCAGCCTGCCATTGATTGACAGAGGAGTAGACAGTGCATGTGCTACTTGACAAGGAAGGCCCACACCCACACTTCCAGGGTCAACTCGATAGTTTCCTGCAGGGGTGTGGTCACAACCTGAAAATTTGCGGTGGTAAAGGGAGATCCTCCAAAACTGCTGAAGGGAGTAACATTTGGTGGAATGCTCCAGTTTCCAACGCCAGTCTACTGGCTCCCATGTGTTCACTCTTGTTAATGGTGTCATTTGAGCTTATTGGGATGGATTTAATGGGGCAATTACACTGGAATGTGGGGTAATGTCACTTTGTGTCAATTTGATTATATCACAATGCAAATAATAACACAAAAAATATTAATTTTGTAAGAGTAAAATCAGCCATTGCTACTGAAGTATTGAAAGATTAACTTTTAATGCAAACAGAAATGTAAAAATAGGTCAAAACCCCGGATGACAAAAAGGTTTGAAAAAGGCTTATAGAAAGAAGAATAAATTACACATATGGACTTTATAAGGAATAAAACTAGTGAAAAAGAAGGAAAGGTTTTAGAAATATAAAAATAGATGCCTACAGCAGAACTCTAGATCACCATCAGAGGACGTGAATAAAGTCTTTTCACAGAGCAAAGTAAACTGGAAAAACAACTCAGAAAGTAAAGACTAAAAGGGAAAATAATTCCTAGACCTGACACTCTGGTTGTTGGTGATGCGGCTGTGAAAGATGTAATATATGTGTTTGGTAAATGTTAAAAAATACTGTGGTTTCCTAAGGATATGGTATCAGATGTGAGAGACAATATAGTGGAAATTCTGGCTGCAGATCCAACTGAAAAAAAGATGTCATGTCCCACCACTGCATGATGTTTGTTAAGTAAATACTATTTTTAATATGATATTCTACTTGGATTATCATCTCGCCCTCTCTCTTCTTGTTGTCTCTTTTACACCCATATACAAAACAAAACAAAACAAAACAAACATTTATAACACAAATTGTAGTGGATTTAT
>JAOWBL010069861.1:0-11762 GCA_028564865.1 Zenarchopterus dispar
GATGGATGGATGGATGGATGGATGGATGTTTGGAAATGTTGGAATTTTCCTTCAGGGATTAATAAAGTGTTACTGAAGTGAATGGAATTGTCCCGTTGCAGGATAAAGGAGGAGCCAATCACAGGCCTAATGATTGTATTGGACAAGTATCTGCCTGTATTTCTCAGTATTTAGGACACCATTAATCTAGATCAAATTCCCAAATCCATTTGCAGAAGTGCAGCCCCAAATTTACAAGGAACCTCCACCATGCTTGTCAGTTGCATGCAGATCCGCACTGTTTTGTCTCTTATGTCTCCCCTGTCTCCTATTTGACTACCCATTATCTATAACTGCTTATTCCTGTTTGAGATTATCGGAATCTGCCAAAGGTCAATCCCAGATCTCTATTGGTGAAAAGCAGACACACCTGGACAGGTGATGAGTCCATCACAGGACATGTAGTCAAACAACCACACACACTGGGAGCTTAGAATCACCAGTTAACCTAACAGACATGTGTTTGGACTGTGGGAGGAAGCAAGAGCACCTGGAGAAAACACATGCAAGCATGGGGAGAACATGGGAACTCCACACACAAACACTCCAGCTGGGAGTCCAACCAGGAACCTCTGTGCTGTAAGGGAATGCTGCTTACCAAGTCAGTGTGCTGCCTCCTCTACTTTCACCAAATCGTTGACTGGTAGAGACCTTACTGAATCATATATATCTCTTATCTTCTTTTGCTGTGCTCAGTGGTTACCTGTGAGGGTATGAGGAGAACCAGACAAAGTCCTATGTGACATAGTTCATGAGTTTTAGATGAGTCTGTTTGAAGCAAATTTTTCTGAGCTGAGGAGAAAGCCATCCTCACAGGACTCCACCATACCCTGGTCAATCCAAAAAAGGGGCAAATCAGCAGAACCAAGAAGCCTGTTAGTTAGATGAAACACACTCACTTTACCTCAATTACCACAAGCTAGCTATTGCTGCTTATCTCATTCTAGCCAATGTTTCCCTACATTCGTTCTGATTGAATCTGTCCATTCATCTGTTTTAGATGTTGCTACTGAAATGTGTGGTTTAGAGCTGCTTTGACCTCCTGCTGTCATCTTCCTGGATTGCATTAGTCCAGCAGATCAAAAGGTTTCAACCTGTATGTTATTCATAGTCTTCAGCTGCTGTTTAGTATCGCAGCTTAATTATACATCTGATAATGATCCTACAAAGTTCCTGACTTTGTGGAAATGTAGCTAAAGGAAGCTCAAGATTGGTGCCTGACATCTTTAACCTATTCTAAACACAATCTGCTCCCCATAGGACATAATACTTTTCCAGCAGTCTGTTAGATTTGCTTCATTATGGCTTTTTTTTCCCAACTACATTTTTACTCAAATGTCTGTTTCGTACTTCAGAGTTATTAAGATTTTGAACATGTCGTGAATTAATGTTAGGCAGCTATGCAATTAGGGTACCAAGCTGTGTAAATCTTTCCTCAGGTGTTGATTCTGATCTTGTTTGTTTTTTCCCCTCCAGGTAAGGTCACTGGTGCCTGAGTTTGGCCCAACTATCCATGCCCACCTGACCTTGGCCTTCCAGGACCTGCAGGTGTACAGTCAGAGAAGTGGTCACGACCCCCAGGACCAGTTGGGGTCAATGAGACCAGTGGAGACCCCTAAGACTCTGGAGCACCCAAGGGGGCTGTTCTTGGCCCTCCTGCAGGGCCAGGAGGAGCTGGTGTCCTGTAGATTTCTGCTCTATCAGGCGCTTGTTCAGCGCTGCCCAGTCCTGGCCATGCTGGCTGCCTGTTTACAGGTAAACACAAATCCACCCGTTAGCTGCTCATGATTTTAAAAAAAACTGAGGGGATGTGCAGATCCACAAAGATGTTTTTCAAGGTTCATGTTGTTTTTCATCACAACATACTTATTAACATATTTAGGTTGACATTGTGTTCTCTCTAATCAGTTCCTGAGGGTGGGGGTGTTTGATCTTTCCGAAACCAATCATTAGAAACCTCCATATATTCTGGAATTGAACATCTTGAGTCAGGCATATTTCTGTTCCAACGCACTAGTTGTTGTCTGAGTGTTTAATGTATAGATGAGAATAACATCTTGGTACTATGCCATTGCACAATGCCCCTCCCCTTTTTGGGTGGGAATGACTCATCAAATTTGACTGGCTGTCAGTATCATTTTTAAGGTGTTTCCTAATATAAAGGAGTTAAGGAAGACTGCAGTGTTGCTTTCTTGATATTTTGGACCCACTTTAGGTTTTAGAAGATTTTAGATCAGCTTTCAATAATAAAATCTTAATTTAACTGAATTACTTTTGAGATTAACAGAGTTATGTCACAAGGAGGGAGGATGTAAAAATGGTTGGAGGGATTACAGATGAGGGAATGATGGAGAGATGGATGGACAGACCAAGATTAAATGGCACACGCTGTCTCTCTGTCCTCATGTTTATATCTCGACTAGCTCTGTAAATCACTGTTTGTGAAAAATAAAAAAATATATATATAAATATATTGCTGACTGACACACAAACAGACAGAGATAAACAGAGATACCCGATTCTTATTATTTGAGTTCTGGTTTCAAGTGACAGAAAAAGGAGAGAGAAGAAACTCTAACAATAGTACCATATATGTCTTTCTGTCTACTTGTTCGTCTCCCTCGCTGCACTTCTGTCATTCTGTCTCCCTTCATGTCTTTCTGTCTACCGCCCATTCCTCTTCTTCCTCCTCATCTTCCTTTTAATCTTTTTGGATGATTTTTAAGTTCTTTAGCAATTCAAAAGGTTTTTTAGCATATTTGTATATTCCAACATTTGTATTTAAGATCAACACTAGTTTAGCTGTCAGTCCTTCCTTTTATGGCTTTCAACCATTTGCTAAATTATGTTGAATTTAACATTCTGTAAAACTGTTGACTAAATTTCTCTTCAACTCATCCTCTCTGCAGCACAGGGTTCCTTTCTGCAGCTCATCTTTTTTTCAACTATATTTCCTGCCATTAGGTAATTTTTTTTCTTCAGGCTATCTTCCTGTCTTCCTTATCTTTTCTTTAGTTCATCCTTTCTGAAATTCTTGCCTTGAGGTTATTATTTTTCCTGGCTTCAGCTCCTATTCTCCTCTCCAGCTGGTCAACTTCTTGTCTTCGGTTCATCTTCCTGTCCTAAAACCATATTCTTATCTTTACTAAATGTTCTTCTTAATAATGTCACCACCTATTCTCAACTTCTTTACTCTTCTTCCATCATCTTAAGAGTTTTCAAATGTCTAAGCTATGTTTTACTATTTCTTCAGACTTTCACCTGACTTCATCAATTTCTTTCATTTTCAGCAGATTTCAGCTCTTGTTCAGCATCTCAGCATTCAACCCTGCATTTACAAAGGTCTAGTTACTTTATTGATTCCCCTTGTGTTATATTTCAGCCACTGTCCTTTCAATTAAGTGTGAAATTTGACTGCTATGAATTGCGTAACTGTGTTGAGTGATTATGTATTTGTAACAACTGGTTGGTCCTACAGTTTCCCAGATACATCCCTATCATATGATTACACTACGACACAGAGTCCTGATCAGGTATTGCAGCAGTGCATAAAGAAGAAAAGAAAGAACACGATGTTTCTTCACTGATTCAACAATTTCCAACATGCAATATATGCGTTTTTATCTTGCTTCAACATAAACATAATCATATCTATTTATAGCTTAGTAGTAAACAATTTCGCTTAAATCAGATGCCTCAAATTTGAAGCCTAGCTCATTTTCTGTGGCCTGTGAGAACATGCAAAGGTAATTAGAGATGTACTATAACTGTCCCACCTCAGTTACCAGCGTCATGATGTTATTTGTCCACTGGATTGTAGTGTGCCCTGCAATGGACTGGCGACCTGTCCAGGGTGTACCCCTGCCTCTCGCCTGCAATGGGCTGGGATTGACTCCAGCAAACATCATAAGGGATTTTTCTAAAATAACATTTATGTGAAGAATGTGACAAACTTTTAACACATGATGCTACTTGTGTTTCTAACTGGTACTGCTTCTTTAACAAACCTTTTTCAGCATTTGACCATCCTTAGTCAAGCTGTTTGTCACCCAAAGTGAACTAGAAAGTCTAAATCATTATAAGCTAAGCTTGTCCAATCAGTGGGTCAAGTTTATGAACACTAAGTTATCTGGAAATGACATTTATTGTGATTTGGTGCCGTATAGATAAAGCTGCAGCTTTGCAGTGAAGTTTTCATCCACACAAAAATGAAGTCCTGCTTCTGATTGAGATGCATCAGTGTGTTACAGCAATGAGATCATTAATGGTTCTGTGGTCATGGTGCATGGAGAGGAACCTGACCACTGGTGCTCCAGTTGGAGGTCAACCCCCATCCCATCTGAGCCACAGCTGCTGAGCTACATTGAATGTCATGTTGAAGACAGCTCCTATTCTCTGCTTTTTAATTAATTTCAGATATTTAACAAAATTTCTGTGACATAATTTAATCTTGATCACACAGAGATAAAGAACAACAGCTCAGTTTTCAACCATGTTTAGAGTCAGACACTTCACTCCAGCCCTTTCTTATGAAAAGGTTTTTTTTTTAAATAAGGCAACTAACTTTTGCACTACTCAGCACTGAATGACAGAAAATTCAGCATTGTGAGTACATTGGATGGAGATAAAAACACAGGTAGGATGCTCTATTCTGAGCTGTGATGTCACAGAACTTTCCTAATCTGAATGGCTTTTAGTTTATATTTGTATTTTGGGGAATAATCCTTTCTGAAGAGAGACAGATACAAGGAGGCAAAATACAGGTTTAGCAGGGAGGTTAGAAAGCTTATTATTGTATTCTGAGAGACTCCAGCAGCAGTTTTCTGCCAGTGACCTTGCCTCTGTGTGGAGGGGGCTAAGGCATCTCAGCAACAACAAGCCTGCAGCCTCCCACACTGCTGACAACCTGCAACTGGCCAAAAGCCTCAACGATTTCTATTGTCGCTTTAATGGCCCATCTGCCTGCCCTGAGACATCTCCAGACACCTCCACCTCTCCAGACACCACCACTCACTCCACTCCATCAAAGACCACTGTGGACTTCCCCTCCTCCCTCATTCCTCTCTCTATCCAGGAGCAGGATGTACACAATCTCTTCAGCAAGCTGAACCCCTGCAACTCCGGCCCAGGAACCCCCAGAAGGCTCCCTGGCCGAACGGTGTCTCCCCCACCACTGAGCCACTGCATGGATGAGCTAACTCCTGTCTTCACAGACATCTTTAACACCTTCCTGAAGTCAGGTCATGTGCCAGCCTGCTTCAAATCCTCCATCATTATCTCCATCCCCAAGAAGCCACGGCTCACTGGACTTGAGGACTACAGGCCTGTGGCACTGACGTATGTAGTCATGAAGTCATTGGAGCGCCCGGTCCTCTCCCACCTCAGGCCCATCACCACCCCCCTCCTGGACCCACTGCAGTTCATCTAGAGAAACAACAGGTCTGTAGATAATGATGTCAACCTGGCTCTTCACTCCATCCTGCAGTGTCTGGACTCCCCGGGAGCCTACGCCAGGATCCTGTTTGTGGACTTCAGTTCTGCGTTCAACACCATTCTGCCAGCTCTGCTCCAAGACTCAGCTCAATGTCTCAATGTGACTGACTCCATCTGCAGGTGGATCACCAACTTCCTGAATAATTAAATTAATTTAATTTTAATTTCATAATGAAGCTAATTATGAAATTAAAATTAGAAATTAAATTAAATATAGTTTGCAGATGGCACCACCCTCATTGGGGATATCTCAAACGAAGATGAGTCTGCCTACAGGAAGGAGGTGGATAGGGTAGTGTTTTGCTGCAGCTGCAACAACCTGGTGCTCAACACCTAGAAGACAGTGGAGATGATTATGGACTTCAGGAAAGTCTCAGCCCCACTATCCCCTCTTGCCCTCATGGACCTCCCCATCTTCTATGGGTCTTGGACTCTGCTTCATCTGGACCAGAACTTTCTTTTTTTTTTTTTTTGTAAACTTATACCTAGTATAGTTATTTTGCTTTATTTTCATTTTTCTTCTATTTTTATTTTTGCCATTATTTTATGTTATATCTGCACCATTACATCAAAGCAATTTCCTAGTCTGTAAACCTTTTTTACTGGCATTGGCAATAAAGTGATTCTGATTCTGATTTTGATTTGGAACCAAACTATGATAAACCCAGCAGGTGTGTTTTCAGGTGCTCTGGTTTCTGTTTAATGGACAGGGATCAGAGCCATTGTCCTGCCTCTGTGTGTGGTTGTTGACCTCCGTTGATGATGTCACCGCTGCAGAGGCCACTGCCCACCTGGCTGAAACACCCCAACATCATGACTGGACCTTGCATGACTTGTCCATCACCTGGAGGACGCTTCTGAGGAGGGGCCTCATCAGACCCCTCCTGCAAGGCTTTGAGCTCTTCCAGACGGTAAAAAGATGACAAGAATGAAAAGCTACCATTATATAAGATTTTTAAGACATAAAATGTATGTATTCCCAGTGTGTTGAATGGTAGAGTCAGTTTGCAAAGTCACATAGTTATTTTGGACTAGAGTTATGTCAATTCTGCAGCATTTGTGACTTAGTTTTATCTTTGATTCTCAGGGCTCTCCTCTGCTACTTGTCTTGACCATGTTTGAGTTGTGTTGCAACTACAGGAACTTCTCAGAGGGCAAGTCAAAGCTACTGGACTTTCAAAGGATGCTTATCACTGTAAGTCAGCGTCACTGGTCTCATTTTATATGAAAAAGATTGTATACATATCTGTCTCTAAAGTACATAGTGCTGAAGTCCAGATTTTTCTAATTAAGCTCTCCAAACCCTTCTCTTTTATGAGCCAGTTAATTCACATCTCCCTGAACATTCACAAAAGAACTGTTTTAAAAGTCCTTCTCATTTTCCAGTTTACTCCTGATCAACTTCATGAATGCCTCATTTTCAACACTAGGCACAACATGGGCTCTGAAGTGTTCATACAAATATGCAGCCACTTTATTTTATTTTTATTTTGAGTGGAGTTCTGCATCCAGCACAACTCAAGCTGACCAACAAACATTGATAGTTCAGATAGCTCTGTTAGTACTTACTATTAGCATTAACCAGAAGCATGTTTTCAAGTGTTTTCGGATTGGTCCTACTAGTGTGGACATCCCTGGAGAGCATAACCTCACTATAATAATAACTATTTATTTTTATTTTGGCTCTTTAGTTACTATCTTATTTTACTTTAATTTACCATTGCACAAACTGACATAAATGTTCTGCTTTGTCTGTGTATATCATACAGCTCTTGCGTAACTGCTATATGTGTATGTGTTTTCTACTGTGACTAATCTATTTCCATCACAGGATTAATGAAGTATCTATCCATCCTGTAAAAAAAAGTATAAAGAAGTAATATTTTTTTTAAAATCAGAGTTAGTTACTATGCAATTACAGTTAGTTATACAGTTAATTACAAGACAATCGGTATATTAGGTCTGTATTCAATAATTTCCTAGTGAGTCACATGCAATGCCAGTTTATGCCACATGCCAGTTAATGTCAATTTGAGCTTTTACATCAACAATCTTTCTCCTTACTGGCTGCTACTAGATCTGATTGTAGACTTTGAAGTTAAAAGGTTGTAGAGACAGAAGGATTCTCAGACACACTGGGTGTCTGAGAATCCTTCAGTTTTTCTTATGTTTTTCTCTGAACACAGCTCTCATTCTTATTCTGTTCTAATGCTCCTCCTCTGTCTCTCGGATACCTCAGCTCAAAAATGGAGGTCCTATGCCATCAGGCAGTCCCCCACTGCAATGGGTGGAGAGCCAGGCATCCGCACTGCTCCTCACTATGCTGCAGTGCTGCTCCTCCCAGTACGACCTCCACCGACTGCTGCTGCTGCTGGCTGATTTTGACAAACTCCTTAAATCCAATGGTGAGATGGCAGCACATTATTGATTTGGAGCTCAGAAAGTCAACCAATGTTAATACACCCAGGCCTTCTTTCTCTATTTATTAATGTTTTTGTTTAAAAGGGACAGAATACAGTAGTTTGTTTTTATTACTGGTGGAAACATCGTCTGTAGACTGATGATAACAAGAATCCTCCAGTGTGGCTTAAAGAGTTGTGATATAAAATGTTTTAGCAGACTACAATTCAAATGTGAGACTTGGAAAGTGATCAAAGTCAAACAGGACATTAGAAAAATTTAATCAAACTTATTTTTGTATAAAATTTAGAAAGCCCAAATCAAATGGAAATTATTTTGACTTTTGTTTCAGTATGAATCCCAATGTATTTTCTTTTCTTTTTTTTCTTCTTTCTTCTCATTGTCATTTTATTTGTTAAAGTCACTGTTCCTCCATGGGAATATCCATCTCAGTCCAATGAATGATATGATATGCTAGAATAGATTTTTTGAGTTTTTAGGTTTTTACTTCATGAATCCAAACAGATAGGAGCTCTGAAAGTGAAAGATTTAGTCAGTTTTATGAAGTTCTATCATCACTTACTCTGATAATATTTACACTTCATTTTACACTTGTACTGGAATCTTACACAAGTTTAAATAAGCCTTATATTTAACTTGTGCCTTGAGATAAACTCATTTTAGATCAAATGTCATTTTAGAGCAGGAGTCTCATAGTTTGGAAGGGGTTAATAATTGAATGTTCTGTACATCAAGGTCCAGACTTCAAGAAGCTGAGTCAGCTCAGTCAGCTCCTGCAGGGGTCGGGGGTCTGTCTGTCCCCCAGGCTTCTACAGTGCAGTTCCACTTCTGTCCAGCAGGAAGAGTTCCAGCTCACAGTGGATGCGCTACAGGCTAAAGGGCACTACAGCCTGGCCAGACAGGTGGCCCTGCTGGCCGGTCTGCCAGTCCACCGCCTCCTCCTTAGCCAGGTCAGATATATCAACATCAAACAGTCAAACACCAGGATCCAACTTTTTATTATGAAAGTTCAAAACATTCATGAATATAGAAACGCACTGGTTCTTGATGAAACCACTGATAACATGTGGAATCACCTCTGCAGGCGCACAGTCGTCCAACCAGGAAATGTACCTGAACAGCTGAGCATTCTGGCCTGAAAAAATATTGAAGTTAAATATTATTTAATGTCAATAAAGTATATAATTGTGAAATCGTGAAAAAAAATTGATAACATTACCAGAATAATGTTAGAAACTTAAACTTTTTAACTTTAAATTTGAGAAGGAAGTTCAGACAAAAGCACTAGGTTTTGAGAAAAAGGTATTTTCTAAATGACAGAAAACATCATTTTCTATCCCCTAATCAAAACATTTCATCTGAAACAGCAACTATTAAAATAATTTACAAGATATATATTACATTATTCTCATATATTTGTAAAGTTCTTTTTTATATGACCCTAGAATTTTTTTTTTACCTAAAGAGTGTAATTCTTTTTCCAGCCTTTTTATGTGAAAGTTAATTATCTTAAATTAAATGAAAGCGTGCTGGTTTTTTTCTTATAGTATTATGCTCCAAAAAAAAATCTATTCTCACCTCTCATCAGTAAAGGTGGTGAATACCACACACAACGTGGTTCTCACATCTCACTGACTCAACAATAAACATGTTTTCTTATACTTGTAGCTCTCTCAGGAAGTCTCCTCCCAGAAGGCCAAGCAGCAGTGGAACAGATTGGAGACCCGGGTGTTGTTCTGGAGAAGGTGTCACAGACAGCTAAAGAATGACGGCACTGATCCACAGTCAGCCGCGGGGTTCTTCCTGTCACAAGTTGAACCCAGGACCAGTGACCAGGCTCAGATGGAGGTGCTGGATGTCCAGGAATGCATTTTGCTGCTCCTGCTTGGAGCTCACTGGCTCTCTCTGCTCAGCCCAGCTCCCTTGGACCAGATGGAGAACCTGGAGAAGCAACTCTGGCTTTGCCAGGTCCATCAGCACATCCTCACTACTGCGATTGAAAAAGAGAGTGTGTTTAATCTGCCGGCGCCAGCCATTTCACCTGACATGAACTTGTATGAGGAGTTCATGAAGGAGTTTTCCTTCTCTAAAATAGCAGAACTAAACAAGGAGGTGTTCCTCAGTCTGGAGGGACTTCTGGGATCCTCAGAGGAACTGCATATGGACACTGAGCTCGGTCCAGAGGAGAGGAGGGTTCTGTTTTCATTTGTAGATCAGCTTCTGGATGAGAGCAGAATTTATGAAGCCAGTCGAGTCTGTCGCTACTTTTCCCTGCAGCACCCAGACATGTGGATGGTGCTGCGCTGCCATGGTTTGGCAAGTGGAAATCTGAGCCTAGAGCTGCAGGACAGGGCTGTAGATGCTTCTGCAAGGAAGACCATCATCAGCTGTAAGTTTTCCAGCCACTTCTTAATGTCCCTGTTCACCACCGCTGCCTCCTTATGTCTCATGGATCTTCATGTCTGTTTTTGGTCCTTGTATCTCTCTTATGTACCCGTGTCTTTTTCTGGTACTCATCTCTTTCATGTCTCTTGTGTCTTTCTGGTCCTCATGTCTCTTTCTGGTTTGTCCATCAAGCGGCGTCACTCAGCACCTTGTCCTCATTTGTTATGCTGCCTCTCCCACTCCCCGAAGATGCAGTCTCTGTCCAGCTTCAGAAAATAGTGGACCAGTGTCGCCATGGGAACAACTACTGCAAACAGATCCTCAGCCTCTACCAGCTCTCCAAGGTCCAAAAATCACTTCCTGACAACACCTCTCTGAAATAACGTCACTATTTTTACCTTTTCTCACCTAATGACCACTAAAGTGCCTCATACAACACCTTTTTTTTAAAAAGCTGTTGCCGTTCTAAAACATGAAAACAGACATACAGCCATAATCAAGTTAAAGCATAATAAAATCATCTGATCACACTGAGTCTTTGTATCTGTTGTCTTGCTTAATACAGTCTAACCATAATAATATTTATTTAATAAAAATGAAGCCTTGCTTGTAGATCCACCTTCTGCAGCAGGAACCCTTAATAGATGTTTCCTTTGGTAGTAGGAACACTTAGACATTCCCTTCAGCAGCACGAACTCTCCTGTCCAAACATAGTTCAGGACATTAAGGCCAGACATCTCCACTTTAGTCTCATCTGTCCATAGGACATTGTTCTAGAAGTCTGCTTGTATGTGCAGATGCAATACTTAGTACTCCTCAGAATATTTGGTCTTTTTTACTTAAATTTTGAAAATGAATAATTGCACAGTGGAAAAAAAGTTGCTGTTGATTTGAGATTAGAAAAAAATGATTCAAAGAATGGTTGGCAGCCTTTACAGGTGATTTATGTTGACTTTAACACTTTATGTTCCTCCTTCTCCTCAGGAGCTCCAGTGCTCCTTCAGTCACATCTGTGGGGAGGACCATGACTCTGTGCTGCAGAGGCTGATACTGTCGGATCAGCCAGAGCATCTCAGGAAGGCCCAAGCCATCATCAGAACTCAGCGTCTGTCTTTAGACTCTGTGGCTGAGCTGGTGTCCTCTGCTGTGGTCCAGAGTCTGCTGGCATCCAGCCCAGAACTACAGCCCAGTGAGAGGCAGGTGGTCAGGCCATTGGAGGGGCGAGACTCGCTGCTGCAGCTTGTCAGATTGTGTGATGACCCAAGTCTGGTTGGTCTGAAACTGATGGAGAGCCTCAACTCTGTTCCTATGAGGGACCTCAGCTGCAGTATGGAACCCTTACTCCATTTAAGAATTTATTAGCATCAAAATAAAAACCATTTTATCTTTAATAAACCTAGACAATGTTTCTGTTTTTGAGTAAG
>JAOWBL010069862.1:0-18813 GCA_028564865.1 Zenarchopterus dispar
GTGATACTTTCACAAAAGGTGATTTTATTTTTACCTGTCGCCCTCATCGATGTTCTCTAATTTCTCTCGGTTGATGAAAAGTTCTTCTGGACATGTCTCTACATCGTAGAAGCTCTCCGTCATCTTGTCAAAGCCACATTGAACGTCCAGAGTGGACGAGTACGACTGTTGTCATGGCAATACCTAACGGCCTAACGTTGCTTCAGGCGAGACAATGTGGGCTCAATGTAGAGTCATAAAGACCGTTTTTACAACCATGCACATGCACATTTTACACGTTCAAAACTTTCATTTTCACAGATTTCTATTTACAGGAGGATAAAACTTGATTTACAAGTGCAAACTTTAAGATTATGTGCAAACATTAATTGGCACAATGGTTCCAGTGGAATAATTTCCACTTTGCTTGGCTGATATAGGATTAGGTATCTAACAGTTATTAAGTAGCAATTCTTTTCAATTAGTTTTTTTTTTTCAACTTAATTTTAATGATGAATGTGCAATGCTTTTGGGGGTATATGGAGCACTTTATGGCAAGTAAAGGGGTCAAATACAAATGTCTTCTTTTCAGTTTGTTAAAGTTGTGGGAGGAGCTTAACATGAATGAGTGATTTTTTTTCAAAATGGGCCAGAGTATATATAAAAGAAAAATGAATATTTAACTATATAAGATATAAGATTACTGCCAGAAGTCCCATGTCCAGTCTCCTTGGCAGAATGATGTCGATCTATTAAAAGCTATAGAAACAATAAAAATCAAAGACAACAACTACAAGGAGCAAACAAAAGGCCATCTGGACATATACACAATAGTAAGTCAGAAGTTGGGGGACCACGAGGAGTAATTGCACAAAATGTAAAGATCTAAATGATATTGCCCAACACCCACAGATTGTATTTTATATACAACAGCTCAGAGATATATACCAGGGATGCTAAAACGAAGAACTCTTTCATAACCAACGAGCAAAGGTTTGTGGTGGTGAGGTATTTTAATGGGGCACTATAAATAGGCACTTTCAGCCCTTTAGTACTCTACAAGTTGTAGGTCTGATTTTTGTTGAGTTCCGGTTTTATTTTGAAGGTCTGTTTGTTGGTGTGCATCTGAATTTTGTACAGACTGCAGCTGTTTCCGGGGCCTTTATATATATTAAAAAATGTGTGTATATGATATAAAAAAATTCAGACAGGTAAGTAGAGCATTACAGTAGTCAGGCATGAAGAAACAAAGTAACTATCCATTTCTACCTTAGAAACAGGTCTTATTTTGCAATGTTAGATGGGGGGGGATGACTAAGTCAGCTGCTGAACATGATCTACGGGACAGAGAAGTCTCCAGAATAACCTGAGATTACACAAACTAGATTTTACAAACGCTCCAACAGACCAAGCCTCTGTTTTATTGTTGGGATGTAACTGTCAAGAGCAAAAACAAATGTTTTTACTTGAGTTTAATTGTAGACAGTTTATGGCTAATCAGGACTTTAAACAATTATTTAACCCAGGGAGATTAAGAGTCATTTGCAAAGAAGTTGGATGCCATCAGCATCAAGATGAGGTATGGAAAACCCACAAGTTTGAACATCATCACTTGGGTTTGATTTGTCTCCTTCAGTGAATGTGTCTTTGAGTGGAGGTCCTATAGCAGGATATCAAATATCACAAATTTCATCACAAATGTTTCATTGGCTCAAAGTCCCAGGGAAACTGTTTTTATTGGCTGGTTGTCTAAGAATTTGAGAAGGTGAACAGTACTTAGATTTATAAAATTGACAATGAAAAATACAACTTTCAAAGGCACAACTGGCCACTTGTGCCTATTCTGTGTGAGGGCTAACATGCTCATGTTTACAGTTTGTGACAGTTTTATTTCAATTTCTCCATCCTGCATCCATCGGCATTGTAAATAAGAGTTGTCAAATAAAATAGCTTCTTGTCATTTTTTTTCCTTCAAGTAAATCCCCACAGACATTCAGCAACAAGTCCCATATTCAGACTGTTCCAGCAGTATATAAATATATTTCATCCATATGAAGGAATATTTATAAGGTCCTTATAAGGTTTCCTGACACATACACAATATTTAGAAACCACTGAAGGTCAGGAAAGCGGTTGGTGATGACAAGCTTGTAAAGAATCTCAGCGATTCTTTATGGTTGAAAACAGCTGACCTCCATTTCTTTTCAAGTTTTTAGAGGTGTCTTGATGAAAAGGTTAAAACCATAACTCCAGCACTCTGGAGATGGCTGCTATGAAAGCTAAGATGTATTAATCCCAGAATATTTTGTGGGCCAGAAGGCTGTAGTTGATAAAAGGTTTTTTCTGAAATTCTCCATCATAAAAAGAGGAGCTTTGCAGCGTAAAATGAACAAAGTTGTCATGTATTTCCGTCACTAGATTAAAAAAATGAAGCCTCCATTCATTTCAGAAACACTATGCTTTTAAGCTATCAAAATCAATTACACTTAGTGATATGAAAATAAAATTGAACTGATTTTTATTTTCATTTGACGTGTGCATTCAGAACAAGTGAATTATTCCATAAAACAACTCCATAAGCCTTGTTTATCCCATTTGTCTTAAACATGTTACACATTACTGCCTCCTTGTGGTCAAATATTATCATGGCACGTCTGGATTTCTTATGCAAACTGTCTTGTAAGTTATTTATCCATAGTAACATCTGAAATCATTGCATTCCTGCCAAATTCTTGAAACAGAGATGTTTTATTTAAATGGAGTAAATTCAGGATTTGAGTTTAATAAAAGTCCACAGCTTAACTCCACATGGGCTCACGGAAAATGTTTGAAGAATGTCTTAAACCCCACAATAATAAATAATAGACATTTCCCCATCAGTGTTGTTAGAAAAGCTGTTTTAAGTAATCAAAATATTAAACAGCTAAAAGCACAATTACAACCTGTGGAAAACAAACAGATCGGACATGTAAATGCACAAAAGTGTCTGCATCTTTCAAACAGTCTTAATATTTCCATGTCTGTAAATCCTCCTGGACATGGATGATACCAACCTACTCCAGATTTGTGGATTCATATTAGTCATTTCTGGAACAATTATCTTGTTTATTACTCTTTAGAGTACAAGTTGTGTTGTATTTTGTCAAAACTGTGTTCCTGTTATTGTATGATGATTGAAGCATATGTGGGTTGTGTCATGCCTAGAAAGCGTTCTTGTGCTGAAGTTTTGGAGTCGCACTGTCACACTTCTGTTAACTGCACCACTGAAAAACTGCAGATGAACAGATTGTGCACTCATCCAATCCCAAAACCATGATCCACAACTTATATAGTCTTGAGGATTGTTTTTCCTCCAGATTCTTAGTAAACTTGCTGCACCACCTTTGATCCAAGCAACCATTTTTATGGGCTGCTTCTAAAGCAACATGCTGCAGGTTTGAACGGGCTTTGGAGGTATTTCTTAATCAGTGAAACGTTTTCCTCAGACAAGTACTGCTTCTGTCCATGAACTAATCCCTCTGTTATTGATATCCGACTCTTGTGACACCTAATCTCTGCTGCTGCAGCTGTAGTTCATGTTTTGCTCAGTGGCTACTGATGATTTTGTGCCATCTTCCATCCAATACTCACCACATGGACTCAAGTGGCATTTGATATAAACTGGTGTTGCAGGTTATTTTCTGCCTTGATTATACAGTTTGTCTTACATTGACTTTAAATGCAGTGGTCAGAGATATAGTTTTGTTGAAATGTGGTTTAGGTTTTCAATCTGTTTTCAAAGCTTTTATCAGACCTGCTTTTAAAAAAAAATATATATATATATATATATATATATATATATATATATATATTATGCACAAAAATCAAATACTCCACACTTAAGCTTAATAAAAAAAAAACCAAACAACTTTTTTTGAATACTTGGACATAATTAGTCTACACGAGGGAGTATTCAATCTTATTGTTAAGGATTGTGTCACTTAATGCACCTTCGCTGGTAAATGATTTGTTCTTTAACAGCAAATTTAAAAATAAAAACAACAAACAAAAAAACAGCAGCCTTTTGGAAGCATTTTGCTTTACTTATTACCCAAAGCTTAAGAAAGTTTATCAAGTTTGATTTCACTCACTTCCTTAATGTCGGCAGTGATTTTTCACAACACATAAACTGACAAAGATGATTTAATTTGTGCATGTTTTAGGCCAGTAGAATCGGCTTTACAGTAGCTGTAGCACTGAAACTGCAATTACATCGCTCCACTAAGCATCTGGGAGGTTTCATGTTGGTGCGTCAATGATACAAACAACAGATTCTTGCTTTGAGAACAGAAATTCAAATTAAAAATCCAAATTCAATTGAAATACTGATACAGCAACTAATGAACAAATGGCTGAGAGGGAAAAGCAGCAACGATGAGACCAGATGATAAAGAGTAAAAGACTCTGTTACAATCAGCACTTATGAGTCTTTGTAGTATTTTACATTAAAACCCAACACTGCAATGTGCAAGTTTGGAGAGTATTAATACAAAGTATTGATTAGATCAGAACGGCAAGCGTTACAATTCATTATTCAGCAATATTTGTAACAGAATTAAAACATTGCTCTGTAGTCAGAACTGTTCCTCAAATTCAGGATTATAACCGTGTCAGGATAGACTGGACGGGCGCAAAATTGAACAGAGCTCAAACTTCAAGTCTGAAAATGTGGTATAATTACAGCCACATTCATAAATATGTGTAATCATCTGTCCCACTCTCAGACAGTTTTATTCTAGGCGAGATTTCTTTGTGTTTTTTGCAACCACCACAGCAGAGCCTGCTGTGGAAACCGACTTCCTGTGCTTATTGTTCTCCCCACAGTCCACAGCCATTCAAAATTTCATTTTGTCCTGCTGTCAAGCTGCCTCCGGTCACAGATCGCAGAGCTGCGTCAAAGGTCTAGTTTCACGTGTGGTTACTGCCATCAGTCAACTGTCTCTTGGTGGGAGAGTCTCTTACTCTTTGTGCCACACAGTGAGTGTGGACGGGAACTCCTCCTGGCAGACAAACCACATTTGGCTCAGTGAAGGTGTTGTGGCACAGGCGACATCCCTTTTTCTCTGAAATTAAGATGGGTTTCTTGCATTCTTTCAACTGCAAACAAAAAAAAAGAAAATGCATAACAGAAGAAGTAAAATACATCAATACGGTACAAAGCAACAATGAGCACTTGGATAAGGAGAGTAAACCCAACAAATTCTCAGGCAGTGTCAACATAACTTAACTAAGAAGATTTTTTATTTTTTTTAACTCTGAAAGCTGATACTCAAGTTGATTTTTTTTCTTTTCTGGCTTTTGCCAAAGCAGATCATTCATTTCCATCTTATCCTGTCTTCTACATCTTCTTGTCACACCAACCAACTGCATGTCCTCTTTCAATACATCCACAAATCTGGTCCTTTTCCTCCCCCAAGTTTCCATCTCAAGCATCCTTCTGCCAGTGTTTTCACTCTCCTGTCTTTTTGTGTCCAAACTGTCTAAATCTCGCCTCTCTCTTTATCTCCCAGACGTCCTTCCCTGGCTGTTCATTAGATGTGCCAGTTCTTAATCCAATCCATCCTCCTCACTCCCAGAGAAAATCTCAACATCTTCATTTCTGCCAGCTCCAGCTCTGTTACCTGTCTTTTGGTTAGAACAGCAAATCTTTCCCTTTACTCTCACTGCTACTCTTCTATGACAGAATGTGATTACTTTACACAGAAATGGGACTGGGAGACACCTGGAAGTCTTTGATTTAGGGGACTTACATCTTGGTTAGTCTTGAACCCAGTGCACATCCACAAAGGCTTCTCCACATCCACACAGCAAGAACCCCTTCATTCTCAAAATCATCTTGCAAACTAGAAATCCAACTGAGTCTAGTTCTGCACTGTTGACAACAGCATCCATTTCTGTGCTGGGTTATGTAGGAATTACATTCATAATGCATTTTGTTGCAAGCTCTGCAGTAGTCTCAAAATATGTAAATGTAACCCAAAAAAACAACAACAAAAAAAAAAAAACAAGTGAAAAGCACCAGCAATTATCTTCCTGGTGTTTCTTGTTGCTCTGTCAACCTGGAGACGATCAGTTCATATTCTGAAGTCAACCCCGGTCCACACAACAAGCCTGACAGTGGATGTCACTCTGGCTGGATTTCTAGAAATATTAATCCAAGTTTAAATCAATATAGGTGCATTTGAATAATACGTTTGCAGAAATACCTGTGTTTGGGCAAACCAGACCTTGTAGAATTTCTTAATTAAATAATGAATTAAATATACATCATAAAAATGCACAGTTAGGCACAACTGATCCAAAATATAAAAATACTCAGTTGATTCAGCTGTTCACAGCAGCATCCAGCTCCCATATTCAAGAAAGAAATGTTTCACATTTTTGTATGGAAACATTACTTAAAGCATAAAAAGGACCCCTCAATATTTATTAAATGTAATGATTTATACATCTTAAAAATTCACTGGAAAAAGCCTGCCAAGATCGGCAGGTTTATTTCATTGCTTTAGGAAAAGTTCATGAAAAATGTTGTCTCTAAAAATATAATCAAAAAACTATTTGTTAATAAGTGACTTTTCTTTCATCTGTATTATTAGAAAAAAATAACTTTTGTACTGGAAGAATTAAAATATTAGACATTGTGGGGCTTAATATTTTATACTAGTCACTTATGAGTCTTCATGAACTGAATAAGTCTTTCCGTTTTCAGTCTTTCTTAGTTTAGTCTCGCGTAGATTTGCCCACAACACCTTGAAAATAGTGACATGTTACATCAGGTCACTTTAATTAAAGCAAGATTATTTATTTAACCGAGTTGCACAACACTGTGCTTCTCTGTGTTTCTCACCCTGTCATGCAGCAGCTGAACGTTTTCAGAGTGGGCGAGCCCCAGAGCAATCTGGGAGGTGCGGCAGGAATGCATGCTGGCTCTGATGGCACGATTTAGAAAAGGCCTCAGCAGCTGTAGTGACCAGCCTTCGGGGAGCATTTGAAGGACACGGACAGCATCGAACACCTCGCCATGGCGATTCAAGAGGTCCACCGCCGCCATTTTCAGCTCACTGCTGTCTCCACCTGTAGCTCCTGCTGCCTGAGGTTTCCCAGGGTCCCCATCTAGATAGACACCCAAGAGCAGGTGAAACAGCTGCTTTTGGTATGCAGAATCTCGACTGGAGGAGGCCCACACGCAGAAGGCCTCAGCGGACGGGAAGTCTCTGAGTTTGTGCACTAATATGTGCAGTGCTTTGTCGTGCTCCTCTAACTTTCCATGTAGTGTTGCACGCTCTAGCAGCAGTTGTTCACAGTTCTCCATTTTACCTAAAAAAAGAGTAAGAGATAGATACAACAGATACAGAGTATAAACTTATAAATTATCTCTGAGATGTTGAAATAGGTGTTTTACAGACTGGTCATACCTAAAACAAACTGTACACGGTATAAGCTGGACTCCCTGAGTAAGGCCTGGAGCCTCTCTCGAGCTTTGGTCAACTTCTCCTCATCCCTTGGTGATTCTGACAGCAACGATAAGACCCTCTCCAAGTACAAAACAGCCAGGTGTGTGTGGAACCTCTCCTTCTGCATGCACAAACATGGAGAAAAAAAACAAAAACAATAAGATTCCTATGACCAAGGTGTTGAGGTGGGAAAAAAAAAAAAAAAGAAACTCAATTTTTCAGAAGCTGTTATCTCCAAAAGAGCCACATTTCCAAGAATCCTAACTAAGGAGGAGTTTTATTTTGACTTATTTGGGGTCTCTGCATTCTGGATATTGAACTATCGGCTCTGCTTACTCGTGTTTCCTGTCGATGCCGGATGTGATCTTATAGCAGCTGCCAAGCAACAAAGAAGACCTGAACACATTCATGGATATCTGAAGAGATTTAAATTACACTTCTTTCCACAACAATTCGAATGTTCCAACTGTTAGCTGATAGATTTTTATTTTTAACCATTTTACCTAAATTAATCCAGTTCTTAAAAAATCCCATAAAGTTGTGTAGCTGCGAGTACAGATGTCCTATTTAAGCTCAGCTTTAAGGAGCGCTTCATTCCCACAGGAATGCTCACAGGTCAGAGGGGTTAGAAGCTATGGACAGTGCTGATCTTTCAGTTGTTGCATCTCACATGACCTGCATCGTTTTCAGGATGTGGCTAATGGGGAGACTGTAACAGTCTACGTACATTTAACCAAAATAAACAATGGAAATCACTACTTTGTAGAACTGATACTTCTGGGAAATTCCTCTAACGATACTTTCCACCCTGCAGGAAGGTTAGCATTTGGATCAGCTACAAAACAACACGTGAGGCTAGCTGAGACCAAGTTGGTGGTGCAGCTTTTCAGCAGCAGGTTCCCCTCAGGTTTGCTGTACAACTCTCTTCCAAGTACCAGAAAACGATTTATCCTACTATCTCTGGATTTAATGCAATAAATGTGTACTTTAAGGTGTATCGACAGATTAACACAGCTGGAGTCTATAGTCCTACTGAACTTTATCGGTGTAATAAGTTTTAGTGACAATGCTAGTCTCTACACAGAAACCAAAGCTGTTGCTTTATGTATTTTATATTGCTGTAAAACCCATTTAAGAACCGAACCAGGATGTTCTGTTCTTTCACATCTCACAGAAGCTCTCACATGTTTTATTAACAGTTCACTTTTTTGTTTGCTTTAAATCTATGTCTTGTACCTGAATCTTTCTCTCCAGAACAAGGTGTTCCAAGTACAGAAGCAGCGCTTGGTTGTTCTTTCCCAGGTATGTGATGACATCATCGTGGTTTATTTCTAACTGATTTTTGCTAGAAGGCCTCTTTGTGAAGATTTGGACACCTATCTATGAAGAACGAAAAAAGAAAAGGTTTTGTTATAACAACTTTTTAAAAACACACTGAAAAATTATAAACTTAAAGTTGAGTTTGCAGAAACTTGAGGATATCTACTTTATTAATTTCTTTAAAGCAACAAACAATTTGACCTGTGTACAACTCTATAAAAGGATCAAATGGTTTATATTTTGTCATTTGTATTGTTTTGAGATCACACAGAATGTAGCCATGTTGTGAAGGAAACCGATGGGACATGCCCACCATATGTCAATCAAAGTTAGCTGCAGCTTCCAGCTTCTTCAGCCGAACCCTGCTGAAATACCCGCGAAGCTGTCTGCAGAAGTTTACAGTGGGACATTTTGTTTTACAGGCTTACTAGATGGCGAAAACAAAAATTAGAGCTGCGTTTAGCTGACACTGTATTCATACAAACTGCTGACTGATTCGGTATATGTGGTAGCATGACTATTCCAGATGAGTAAGTGGTTGAATAGACTGTCAAATCAATCATATTAGAAATACATTTACCACTTTATATAAAGTCTTGTGACACTGTACAAAACAAATTCATCCCCCCTCAGAATTTTCATGGATGTAAAATCAAACATTTGAGACCAAAACGTTTTTATGTTTGTTTTAAACTCAGCTGGAAATATGTTTATTTCTGCTCTAACGTTGGACATCTCAACATGGAGGTCTGTGGAGATCGACTTGTTTTGGAGTCCGCCTCCAGCGGCCAGTGAAGGAACTGCAACAGATCTTACTTCTGCATGAGACTCAACTTGGAATTTTAATGATTGGCGCTTGGGTGGGATAGATGAGCTTGCAGCACTGACAGGAGACAGTGGGTGTATCATGTTTTTAGAGACACGCCAGCAGGAGGATGTTCTGGACTCAAGCATCTTTCTATGTGAATTTTGGACAGCACAGGTGGACTAAATACTACAGACCGGCAGACGTGGGATGTTTAACTGTTTCTGTACACGGTGTCTACTGAGGGAGACCACGTGTGATACCCAACAATGCTGCATGTTACGTAAGCATCGTTCTTGCCGAGCAACAAACAACACAACAATACTTTCATGATGATCTCTGAAGACTTCAACCACGTCCGCTGTCCAAGGATTTCTGACCTCACACTTTCTTATAAATTTTTCCACGTAATTCATATTGTATCAGTATAATTTTCGTTTTACAATTAATGAAGTTTTATTTAACTTCTAGAAAAAACAACTTTGGGTAAACCTTTACTAAAAATCTATTGATAGGGCAGCAGAGTTACATTTTTGGTAACCTACGGTGGGATCCTTCTGCAACGCCCAGTCTGCAAACTTCCATACAAGGTCCAGACTGGAGGCGCAGCAAAGAAAGTCCACGATGTACTCATACAGGTCGGATCTTGTCGAGTCCTGCAGATCTCCATCTACTACACGAATCCACAACTAACAAAAAAAATTAAGTAAACATATCAACTTTTTTTTTTTAAGGACACATAATGCTGGTGCAGATTATTCTGTAAGAATATTTTTTTAAATGCAGGCATCCATACCTGAAGTGCTGCTGAATCCTGACCATTGGAATGATAGAGCAGCCCAAGTGCAAAATATCTGGGAGAGAAAAGACTAAATGAAGCATTGTGTGTCTTTCCTGATATTTTTGTTCAGGTTTAAATATTTAAAATATTTAATCTTTAAATTTTAACGAGTATACACACTTGTGATACTTCTCCAGCCATGGGATGCTGTCTGCTAGCACACAGGAATTGTCTGAAGCTAGGAGATCTAAGAGGCTCTCGTGATCCTGTTCAGCATAGAGCTTCAGCAGAGCCGTGTCCACATCCTCTCGGCAGCCATTCACCACCTCTGTGCTCCGTACCTGCACACACAATAAACACGAGATCCAGAGTTAAAAAAAACACAAACACTATGTGAACAGAGTGCAAATCCATCTCTTCTTAAAAATCAAGTTACCTCTCTTAAGTAACTGATGAGGAATTTTTTGCATCGCAGCACCTTCTCCTGATCACCCTGTACGAGATGGTTGAGGTCTGCAAACTCGTGGAGAGGAGGGTGGCAGCGTGTGAATGAGGAGGAAACCGGAAGCAACAATGGATACAGAGAGATCAGCTCCCGCACATCAAGCTGACCCTTCCTGAAAACATCACAAAAATCAATGAAGAACAGCAGACTGAAGAATTGAACTCAACATGTTACTCATGACAACCATATGCACCATAACTGCCACCTCTAACTACATTATTGTGTAGGATATTAACAAAACTGACAATCCAAAAAGAAGGCACAAGATCCTCTGTGGAGGCGAAAAATAAAACTACAAAGATGTGAAATGATGACAAATATTGACGAGTAAAGATTTTCACAAAAAGATCCATTTAAGTTCAGTTATTCAAGAATCATGCTTTGATCAATTATCCAGAATCAGTGGGTGACATATGAAAACCAAATGATTTAGCAAAAGCCAGGAAACGATCAAATAGTGTTAAACTCCTACCTGAAGTGCTCTTTAGCCTCCAGAAACTGAAGCTGGCCAAACTGTATGAAACCTGCCTGCTGGAGGATTCTTTTGTGCAAAATCTGAAGAAACAGAAAGGAAGGGTACCAAATATGCTTTTAAGTTTACAGGTACACACAACATATTTCTATGCTATGTATGCTCTTTTTAAACTTACTACAGTCTTAAAAATAAAAACCGTGTGCTACCAGTGACCTGAAACTTGTCTTTGGGAATATTTCTCTGCGCTCCCTCTGTAAGGATGAGTGCTTCCTCCACCCTGTGATTGGCAAGCAGATCTTGAATCTGCCTTTCCAGCGGCAGAGGAACCAAGACGTACACGGCCTTAGTAGAAGCCAACATGACCTTCCCTGAAACACACAGCACTCAAAATGTCAGACAGTGATTTCATGAGTTATCCATTTATAAACAACCATTATTTTCATTGACTATGCTGCAAAGTAACTTATAAAATCTATTCATCTCTGGAAAGAGAGAGGACAGGTCCTCTCCCTTTCCATTTTTTCTAATACCTGAGGAAATAACAAAGAGGAGGAAATATTAAGAAAGTGAAAACGCACCACCTTAAGAGTGGTTCAATTTCAACAAACATGAATGCACAGTTTTTCTTTCAAATGCCTTGTGCAAAGCTTAACATTAATTACATTTCTCCTTTTTTTTTGTAAAGCAAAGTTCAACAATATCTTATTGTGACACGAAACTAAGGCATTTTCTGTGAAAAGATGGATCGAGAGCACAGTGCAGAGCTCTGAACTGCTCTCACCCACTTTCATTCAGTGGGTATTAGTTTTTTGAACCAGTGAAGCAAAGCAATATCATCTTCCAACCACAGACCATTTATTTACCAGCGACCCTTATCCAAAGGCATTTTCCAATAAACTGTCTGAACAAAGAAAGAACTCGAGTTATCCATCTGCACTCGAGCCGAATTGTTGTTACAAGTTGTCAAAAGGAAGAAAAAGGTGAAGAACTATGGAATTAATTTTAGCCCTTCTGCTGCATTGAACCCACTACTGTTGCGAAGTGTCCATAGCCAGTGTATTAGTGTAAGGAGACGTTTTCTTGTAGCAGGTCCCTCTGGCAGAAAAGCTCTGGCATGCTACAACAAAGTGCCCTTTCCCACATTGTGGAAAGGATTTGTGCCGATTGCACTGACAAACATCATATTTCAATTTTAGATTTACCTGCTCCGACAAATAAAATGGAATCAAAGACAGCCCGCAGAGCAGAAGTTTCTGCTTCAACCTATAACCTGCATATGCATGAACAGATTAACTTTCTGTGACATCATTCCAAAACTGACAGTTTAAACTTTCAAGTTCAGCATCCTTATTTGTCTTTCTGCAGCTACAAGTGACAGTATTTGGAAAAGAAGGTGAGGCTGGAGATTGATCCCTGGCAGTTGATTGAACAAAACCTTATTTCTTAGAGTACTTCTACTTTCTAAATGCAAAAATCTATTAAGGAAGGACAGTGGAGCATTAATGAGGGAGTGAATAAAGACTCATATGTGACGCAAGCAGCCACACGAAACAGGTAGTGCTTTCTGGCGTACTTTGAGTGGAATCATATGTTCTTTCATAATTTGAAGAAACCAAAATAGAGATGCTCACTCAGGAAAACAAAGGTGAACAGAGACAAGTCAGTAAAAATGTGTGTTATTAATATTGACATGAGGTAAGCATATTATTCTAATTAATTGACAGGAGAAGCCTTGTACATCTACTATTCACACATTTATCATTAAAGTAAAGAATTTCTAAATAGTGCATGAAAATAGAGATGGATTTAGACATGGTTCAATAAGATCATCACTAACCCTTTTTAGGGGAATGGTTGGTTTAATTAGACATCACAAAATTAAAGCCCATAAGGAAGCTTAATGTGAGCATACCTTCAAAATCTTGCAGAATGCATCCATCCCTGAATGAAAGTGTTTGTTTTAGCTGCTGGTCCAACATGCTGTGGATAGTGATGAAGTTCTCATCCAAAGCCACCACGTATGGAAAACACACAGCGGCAGCAATCACACACTCTGACCAACTGACTGGTGCTCGCTGAGATATCCCCTCTGCATTGGCAAACATTCCTGGAAGTGGAAGTGTTTTTAAAATACAAACAGACATCTCAATCAAGGATGTGCTAGACCAAAAATCTAACCCTGCAAATGCCCTGTTTTTGTTCCGACTTACCGAGGCCACCAGGTGCAGCGAGCAGGAACTCCTCTCTGCTAATTCTCTTCACAATGGGTCTCCTCTCTTCGCTGTTGTAAGGGAAGAGGTCCTGTGAGGCTCCTGTGTTGTAGTTCAGGATCATGTACTGCGTAGCCAGGGCCAGGCACAAGAAGTAGCCGTCAAGACTGATGGCACAGGGCTGCTCGGGAGTGGTCACCTCCTTAACCAGCTGCACTCTGTCCTCATACACCATATAGATCTGAATAGTCCGTCTCTTGGAAGAGAGCACGCCCATTTCCACGCAGAACGGATCTCCACTCACGGGGTTCTCATTTATGCAAAACGCAGTCACTCCTCTGATCTTTGCACCACCTCCTGCTGCTGAGGGCACAGTCTCCAGTGTAACCATGTCAACAAGGAACACTATTCCATCGCAGAGCACTATCAGGCGCTCCAAGGCAGAGGCAGCCCGCAGCTCTGCAACTGGTTTCTTTAAGCCAAGGTATTTGTGAAGCAGCTTCTGAGCCGAGTAACACAGCTTGCCTTTGGACGAAGTGGCCTCGTCCAACAAGAAGTGGTGGATGAAGCAGTCATTGGTGCCCACATACAAGTGCTTTCCACAGCATTCAATGCACTCTATGTTGATCCGAGCTTTGTCACCCATGAGGAGGTCTCGCTCCACAGCGGGGACAAGCTCAAAGGCCTTGACACTCATCTCAGACAAGGCATCTACACTGCACGATGAAAGACAGGCAGAGATTAAGATAAAAATAATCAACATGAAAGTGCAATATGTAATATTTTATGTGATAAAATACTGATTCACTGGCAATATTACAAGAAACACTGGAACATTTTTGACATTTTCCATTTATATTTTGTTGCTACTTAAAGTGAACATGATTGAAGATGCTCTTAAAATATTAATCTTATAGTGCTAAGTAACATCAAAACTATTAAATCACAAACTAGTTTCCAGTGACAAAACCAAGTGTTTAAATCTTTCTTTATATGCACAAGGACAGAAAAACATGCTGGCATAAATGTCTACAAGTCTGCTGCAATGTTTGTTGTTGTTCTGTTTTACATCTGTATGACTGGGGTTTAATTGTTTGCGAGCCATAAGCCTGTTTTCCACATTTATCATGTTTGTATTTTGCACTGAAGTCAAAGACCTTATGTGGTACTTTCATTATTTTTTTTCATCTTGTGAGTTTTGAAGCACTGATCAACATGGGTGCACATAATACACACATAAATACAGGCAAACATGTTCATAACAGCAACATAACTTGTATCTGTGCCCTATTACAGCACCACGAGTCTTTTACATCTACTCAGTTTGCTTGCTCAGTCCCAAAACCTCCTGATTGACATCCTCACCACAGGTAAGTGCTTTAAAACATCAATGCTGTGTCTGGCTGGGACTGTTTCTCTCCAAAACATTTAGCATAAGCACTTACATTGACATTAGCGCTAGCTGTTTTTCTCCAACCAAGTGGACTGTTGCGGCAGCAAAAACAGTTAATTAGGCACCACTTATTATCCGAATAGGAGTTCATTTCTCTACACAATGACAAAATTCAACCATGTGAGATAAGAAAAGTCGCTGTCTTATGGGCTAACAGGTGAAGCTACCATTAGCTTAAGCCGTAGTTTAAACCAGCGTGGCTAATGCTAACAAGCTAGTTAGAGCTAAACCAGGCTACGGAGAAAATTACTCGTCGTGTGTTCAATCAAGCGGGGATGTTTCGTCACTACAGGTGTGCCTCTACGAAGAAAAAGACTGCTTCCCGTTCGACCTCACCTCCTTTAAGATGATGCTCTGCGGACCAACTCCCTCCTGTCTGTCTAGCTCGTCATGGATTTGTCGGCGTTAGCAGCCAGCGTTCATATAACTCTGTGCAGATAGCGCTCAGTGTGGCAACACGGATAATAACCATGAACAGGCTAGGCGTACTGCACGGAAAATAGCCACTACGGCGTGTATTTACAATTAAAGGACAATATAGACATGGTGCTCCAGTAAGCAATGCACCAACAGGAGGAACATTTGACTGGCAACGTCCAGTCTTCCTCATCCAGGGTGAAACCCCGCCCATCTGCACTGAAGTCTGCCAAGGTGCGTTCAAGACTTTCTAGGAAGAGTGGAAAGTTCTCAACAGTGGCGCATTTAACAAGCAGCTGTTATAAAACCGACTCTACTGGACGATAAATAATCTTAAGTGATAAAGCAAGTAGACGACATGTGAAACAAAAGCATTTTCAGGACATAGAATGTGAAATATCATCAAAGGAAAAGCAGATGTGCACTGATTTGCTCTTGCTTCATTGGGGTGGACATTGTGAAAGATTCTACCTGTATGGATAGATGGGATAAAGGTATGATTAGATTACAATGATATCAATTATTATTTAAAAACATGTTTAAAATATTACAATTTTCAAATTAGAAAACTTGAATGTCAGCTAAGTATGTAATTTGTACTGAAACAGTTTTGAGATTTTTTAATATAACAAGATAACCTTTATGTGACTAAAATTAAGTGTGTGTGTGTGTGTGTGTGTGTGTGTGTGTGTCTTTGTCTTTACTGGCCCTGCATTGGACTCACAACCTGTCCATGAGGTACATGTGTTTTTCACTCTGGCTTGAGAACAAGGATGTCCAATTCCAGTCCTCGAGAAACATTGTCCTGCAGATATTTCCCTGTTTGAAGACATCTAATTCCAAGTAATGGTTGTCGTCAGCTTCTCACCAAAGTCTGCACAAGCCTGTTAATGACACAGTCATTTGTGTCAGTGTGTGCTGAAGCAGGGTAATGTATAAAACATACAGGACAGTGGCCCGCAAGCACAGGAGTTTGACACCCTGTGCTTAAGATCTATAAGATCTTAAATAGTAATAACCAGGTATAGAGAAACCTTGGGATGAACATGTGTTTAACATCATCTTCTTTGACAGTATCCATTAACAAATGCTTTCTGGCCTCTTTTGGTGAGCAATACTAAAATCAGCATGAGAAGTTGTTCTAGGAAATTCAAATAATAGCCCAGTCTATCAATCAATATATGGTGTAGTGTTTTGTTAGAAGCTGATGAAAAGTCACAAATAAACATCTTTTCTATAAAAAAAATTTCCAAGTGTGTACGTACAGTGTTTGAGACAGATAATGAGTTGCACAAACTCCTAAAATATTTCAAATATGGATTTTACAGAAGTCTAAATGTACCAGTTAAAAGTGCTCAGAGTAGATTGGGGTTTTTTTGGTTGCCAATATAATGATAATAATAATAATAATAATAATAATAATAATAATAATAATAATAATAATAATAATAATAATAAACTCCTATGCAATTTGTATTTATTTTATAGACGTTAATCTCATTGGGACAGTGTCTGCGAACATGAAATAAAATAAAATGACAAACCTCAACTAATCTAAAAGTTTCAACTGTCCGTTAACGCAACTCAGCTTCTTTTTCCCCCAAGATGCACCTGTCCAACTGAACTGCCTGACAAAAGCCATTTTGTTGTGCTAGCAAGCTAAATGGTAAATAAGCGGCAACACGAGTCTATTGCATAAACGCGAAACTATGTAGCTTTTCTGTTTTGGTTTAGTTTCGTACGATGCAGTGGTTGAACTGTTAAACGTCTGTGATTACCCAGCGCTGACATGGATTAGCGTACCAAGCTAAAGTCTTACGAAAAGTGGTCGTTGAAGTGTGCTGCAGTTTTAGGTAACACTGTTAGCCAACTGTCTGTTTACTTAGCTCTCGGTAGTTATGTTTAACTGTTTAACTAACCTCACATTAATCACTGCTCGCCAGGACTTCTGTTTTAAATAGACAGGGAGTTCCTGCACTGTCAACCAAAGACGTCTGGCGCAGCAAAAATACTTTATTTGTTGACTGTGAATTTACGGGCGTCAAGAACAATCCAGCAGTAATTTAGCAAAACACTTGAACCATACAGCGTTAAGCCAAAGCACTAATCTGATAATGGCAGAGGATACCCGACAGAGCAAGAGGGCCACCTTCTCAACTTTAACAGACCACAGCACCAACGGGATGTCCAGGACGTCCTCTGTGGGATCAGGCAAAACAGGCGCTTCAAAGAAATTGGTGATCAAAAATTTTAAAGGTACTGACACAGACTGTTTTCCCACATGCATAACACTACATGTCACAGCACACTGTCGAGGATAAAGTTTTTGATCCAACTGCAAAAAGTTGTCTTGCATTGTGAACATTTGACAGCAAACAAAATGGCCTGTTGGAAAGACTCATGTATGTCCTGGTGATTTTTGGGGAGTAATTAAGTTCATGACAATTCATAATTTGTTGTGACTTTTGCAAATTCTGATCAGCTCAGTAAACCACATTCACTGCATTTCAGTCCTTCTGAAATAAATTAATAAATAATTTTAAAAAACTTTTAGTTTTTAGTTATCGGAGAACATCCCTTGACAGTTTGTGCCACTTTAATATTAATACTTTGTGTTTTTTATTGACACCATGATTGTGCAGTGGATTAAGTGGGTATAGAAAATGGATGGATTTTTCACTGAGTCAGTTAATAATCAAAACTTCAAAAGGAAATTGAGTTTATTCAGGAATGCAAAGCCTTTCTTAATAAAAATGTAATGTAGTTTGCAGCATCCTAGTTGTTTTTTAAAATTCATATCTCTGTATCATTGAATACCACTGTATATATTTCAATGACCACATTGATCTGTCATTTTTGGTTTCAAGCTTCTTTTTTTTTCTTTTCTTTTTTGGGCTTTAATCATATAAATATCTGCAAAACATTTCAGGCCAACTGCACTGTCACTATCTCAGCTGAGGTTTAAGCCCTGACTAAACTCCTGTCTAAGTCAAGATAGTTGTGATGTCTTAAACTCCATTACACTTTAATTTGCAACTTTGTTTTGGTCTCCAGGTGTGGTTTTGCCTAAATTGTATTATAGTGTCCACAAAAAATGTCACAGCAATATGTTATTTACTCTAAAGGAGATCTCCTCTTTCCTATGTGTTTCCTTAAGCCTGATTCACTTTAGTTTTAACACAAGTCTAAGTCACCTTTTTAAACACACTAATTGGTCCCATGCAGGGTGCTGCCTCCAAATTTAAGACCAAAAGAAAAAAAGTATTTATAGTGCGTTAAGTCTTTGTATTCAAGTTGGTCACAATGTGGCAACACCCAGGTGCACATAACAATGATGATGTTAACAAGAATACCTGACTTGATTCATCCTTCTGG
>JAOWBL010069863.1:4203-18813 GCA_028564865.1 Zenarchopterus dispar
TGATGGGGGGAAGGTCTATTTCCCTTATTAAGCACTTGGTCATTTTTCTAATGATCATCCATTTAACTATTTTTTAATAAAGTTGTTATTAGCTATATGGAGTTTCATCTGATCTCTGGTGATCAAAATCTATGCCATACCATGCCATCTGCCATAATGTAATATAACATAATGTAACATAATGTAACGTAACATCATTCTTCAGCTTCTTCTCCAGCTAGGGGAACTTTTACTTTTTTAAATAATAAATAAATAGAAAATAAAAGGAAGATAACAGTCAAATACTGAACTGGAGGCTTCAGAAAGGCTGCTCAAAAACCAGTGGTTGATGTTATTCATTGATCAATGTAGCAAGGTAAAACACTGATTTCATTTGTCTTTTATTTAAGGTTTACAGCCTTGGTATCAGTAAACTGGTTATGCTGACACCTATCAAAGTATATCAGCTGAAAGCATATTAATAATGTCAAAAGGTTCTTTTTTAACTAATGTAGTGAACTTGAGTCTTGAACTTCATTTGACTTTTTTTTTTAATTTAATTTTTAAACAACATTCATATGGATCTCATTCAAGAATGAGATCCAGGTGTTCAGAAATTATTTTAACTGCCATTAACAGTTAACCATGAAAACACTCTAACACTCATCATTGAAAACATGGTTTTAACTTCATTATTTCTTAGTTCAGAATCTGTGATTGCTTTTTTATGTGATTTAATATTTGGTCAATGCTGTTCAACTTATTTTACAAGGTTAGTTATAAGCTAGTTTAATATGTATTTAATCAGAATGAAGTTTCTTGAGATGTGAATTGACATTCCTTTACACACAATGTCTTTATTGTTTGTGAAATGTAAACATCACTCTTAAAGTTTGATTTCATGGTCTAGTTATTACAATACTGATAAAATAGTGATACCTCAGAAGAGAGGGGGCAGCTCAGCCCATTTAGAGAGGAATGTTATGGGGCCAAATGCTGAGTGGCTCATGACCAGAGCCCGCCAAAACCCACAATAAAAATGGCAGTTTCTTTGTCTGAGAGCAATGTTTTCTTCAGTTTTGAGTTTTCCAGGGGTTCAGTCATGTTCTCATTTTGGCTTTAACTCCAATCAGTCCAGTAATGAGAGAACATGGATGTCAACAAAGAATTATCCTCATTTTTTTGGGTGCGGTTTCAAGCTGAAGAATTTCCTCCAGAGCAGTTTTTGATTTTTGCCTGGAAATTTTGACCAACATCATGATATTTT
This sequence comes from Zenarchopterus dispar, assembly GCA_028564865.1. Classification (NCBI taxonomy): domain Eukaryota; kingdom Metazoa; phylum Chordata; class Actinopteri; order Beloniformes; family Zenarchopteridae; genus Zenarchopterus; species Zenarchopterus dispar. Next base: position 5,450 of record JAOWBL010069863.1, read on the forward strand.
GAAGCATTTTTCCTCAGCTAACCAATAATTAATTTCCTTCTTTTTTTTATAGAGACTTTTTTGCAAGGTCAAGTCACTCTTCTTTTATCTGGAAACTAGCTCAGATCCAGAAAGTCATTTTTAATAATCGAACAGATAGCAAGATTATCTTTTTTTTTTTTTTTTTTTTTTTGCACTTTTACTTCACATCATTTTTTATTAGGTGCTTGATCAACCCAAGGCCTGTACAAAGCCTCTCAAGAAGTAGTGAAGATTCCCTCTGATGTCTCCTGAAGCAACATCTGAGTCCTGGTACTGATCACTTCAGTCTATCAGACCTCCCTGCAACTCTCCTCCGCCAGAGCTAGACAGTTTCCTGAGGACACCTGGGCTTTTGCCTCCATCACCAGAGTCTAAGCGGCGCTTCAGCTCAACCAGACTACACCCCTGCCATAACTATGAAGATGTGCACATAATTTTGGGTTGATGGCACAAATTAGCTGAAAGATGTCAGTTCACTTTAGTCTGTTCTTCATCAATTGATCAATTCTCAAATTTCCATTCTAGATTTTATCAAACTCCTCACTTCTGACATCCAGCAGAGTATTCTTGTTATTCTCTGCATAATGGAATTTTGAGGGGGGTTTTTTGTAGCTGATTAATGCATCTTTCATTTATATTTAGCTTATGTTTATCACATCCTATAATCATTTAGACCTTTAAATGAATAACATTTACTTACACATTTCACTATTATTGCATGCTGTTAATAAAAGTTCACAACTAAGTCAGTGACAATTTACAATTTTAGATGATAGACGGATTAATTATTATTATTACTTACTTTTTCCTCCTTTACAGAGGTGGTGCCCCAGTGAGACAATAACCATTAATCGTGTAATGTGGTGATGCTACATGAATATAGGGACTCATTATGCTCATATGTGTGTTTAGATTCTCTGGAATGTTTTATACTTTTAACTATTGAGTATTAAATTGTACATTAACATTAGAATGTGTGTAATCCACTTAGACTCATGATTTTTATTATCATGTCTTTCAGACTAGCATACCTCAGCTATGACTGAGTCAATAAATCCCATCTGAGACAGTCACTGAAATGGGATGCCATATTGCATATTGTTTGGTCTGTAGTTACTGACATTCTGGGGAAAAGAGAAAAAAAAACAAAACTAAAACTAAACTAAATCAGCTGGGTTTCAGGCTGTGCATGTGGTCTTTTAATTCCAACTAAATCTAGATTACATCCACATCTGGCATGTTCCTGTATCCCTCCTTCTTGGATACAACTGTGCATCTGACCACTGTTTTCAGAAAAAAAGAAAAATGAAGATGACTTTGATAAATCTGAAGGCCACCCCAGGATTTAGCAGATAAGGAGGGGATTGGTCCAGCTCAGATTTAAAGATGCAGCATTAAGGAGAGGACCTTTGGTTGCTCTGCGATCCAAGACTTTAAAACACAGATTTGTGCAGAGGCATGGCACCCTTCAAGCATTATGTAATTGTGTACATACATAAAACAATGATGTAAGAAGGGGATTGTCAGTGAATTCACAGAATACTTATCTTTGCGTCTGCCTGAGACATCTGTTTCTGTTTCTTCTTCCATCCAGAAAATTTCAGTGACGGGACTTTGATTGAGCAACCCCAGCAAGCCAAAGAGATTAGACGGTTGTACCCAGAACAAACCAAAAAACACTTGAGCCCAGAAAATGGATTTCCCTCAGATTACTAGGAGAGCTTTTATTTGGAGCGTTGCAAAGTACATTTCATGGTTGTTAGTGCTGACTCTCTTTCACTCACACACCCTCCATCCCGAACACAAATACTTCTATTTCATCTATGTCCTTTCATTTTTTTTTGACAGTTTGAAAGAACATTAAGGATCATTCCCCAATACTTTAACACACTTAACTTGATGTTATGTTTACAGTAGAGAAAGCAGAAACCACCACCTCTTTATTATTCCAAGCATTTAAAGCATATATAGATATACATTATATAGGTGTCAAACTATTAGTTTGTTTTCTCAGAACAAGGCGTCAAGCTTCTCAAAAAAAAAAAAAAATGTATTCATGGCTGAAAATTAGAGTAAATAGATGAGACATATTTTGAGATTATATTGTAGGCAGGATATCAAAAAGTAATAAGAATCAACTAAAAGCTGCACTCTGGCTTGTATGTATTTTCACAGTGGAAGGAAAAGCAACTTTGGATTTAATATTGCATGTATATGGAGGCAGCCTAGTACTAATATTGCTGCAGAGGCCTTCTGTTCAGACAACAAGGACCATTCAATTTAAAGGGTTATATGTCCTTCAGTTCCTGTGCTGTCTACTCAACACCATGAGGAGCAAATGAAATACCATTTGTTTGATCTCTTTGAATCCAACACAATGTATGACTCTCAGATTTGGACAGTGAAGGCTTTGGGGCAAAAGTTGCTTCTCAGTACTTTAACTGTATGTAGCACAAAGATTGGTGGAAGTTTAGCACTGAGTTATTGAATGGAAATGTTTAGAAAGCTGCTGCTGGGAGGACATGATCATTATTTCTTGCAGCCTCCGTTTCTTTCCCGAGCAGAGCCAAAGACTCTAGTGAGTGCTCCCTATCCTTGTCTCGATGTAATCCCAGTCCAGATGGAGCCAAATCCTCCTTCCCTCCACCACCTCCCTCCTCTTGTGAATCACCTGTGGCAGCAGCAGCTGCAGCAGCCGCACATTCCTCTTTGAACAGTCGATCGTGCTCCATCTTGAGCTCTTGGTAGGAGCGGGAGAACATGTGAAAGATGGAGGTAGCAGGGAAGGCCATGATGAGGATCCCACTGAGGATGCTACTCAGCGCTACAACCTGTCCTGGGATGGATCTTGGTACCATGTCGCCATAGCCTACAGTCGTCATGGAGATAATGGCCCACCAGTAGGATGCAGGAATGCTGCTGAAGTCGTGGGTGCCTGTGAGCTCGCTCTCTGCTAGGTGGACCAAAGGGGAGAACAGGGTGACAGCCACACAAAGGAAGAGCAAAAGGAGGCCGAACTCCCGGGTACTGCGTCTGACCGTCAGGCCCAGCGTCTGCAGGCCGAGAGAATGGCGAGCCAGTCGCATCACATAGAGAATCCTCAGTGCTCGCAGGATCCTCAGTACCAGACCGAGCTTGTCCAAGTAGCCTGTACCTCCTCCTGGCCTCTCGTGGCTCAAAGCTGGATCCTCTTCTTTCACCACAAGGGAAACATAGTAGGGCAGAATGGCCATAGCATCAATGATATTGAGGGGTCCACGGAGGAAGTCTAGCTTACTGCGGGCCTGAATGAACCGCAGGATGAACTCGAGGGAGAACCAGGCCACACACACTGTCTCTATGATGAACATGTTGTAGCACTTGGTGGAACACTCGCCCTGAGGTACAACGAAAAGGGAAGGGGAGGAGGGGAGAGGAGGCGGAGAGATTGACAATAAGGGGATTGACAGTAAACAGGACAGATGGGGAGGAAAACATGGAAAAATGGGGAGAACAAAAAAAAAACTTGAGATTAGATAATCATCAGCAATAATCATCAATAAATCATGAGTTCCAGACACTCAACAAAGCTACTGTTGCCACTGTGGTATGCAACACAGTGACAACCCATTATTTATTTCATTCATGAAGACTACAGGGTTTAATGTAACAGTATGGGGGCTGTGTCAAACATTATTAGGCTTGCCATCTAACTGCATTATCAAGGAAGAGCAGAAGCAAAATGAAACAATGTAAGAATAAATGGGAGATTTTGAAGTACAGAACACTGCAGTGACCTTATCTTCAACATTTCATGTTATGAAAGCTAACTGTCAATGTACAGAGCAATCTTTATTCCACCTCTTCACACTCCACACCTCAATGCATAAACACAGCTTCGCTGCAACTAAGTTTAACAAAAGAAATCTACTACTCAGTGTCCATCAGAACCAGGGAGTGAAAGGTGATCTCCAGAGTCAAATCTAATATTTGACTGACGCACCACCCAACTAAAACATGACCCACAGTCTTGGCTCTATTAGAAGTTATTTTCTTGAGTGTAAATGTCATGAGTGCTTGCGGAGAGACGTCATGCAGTTGTTATTCTTATACAAGGACAGTTTCTTCAGGCAATAATGTGTCTACATCTGGCTGCTGAGAAAGAAGAACACAATACAACCATGTTTTTGAACAGTGTTCAGGTTTTCCTTTACAAAAACCTTCTTAGGTGATTTTTAGTGGTTTGAATTTAATAAACATAACCATGGTGACAATAATAACATGCTGACCACACATCTTGATCTCTTTTGTTTAGTTGGATATTGAGTCTGCCTCTTCCTTCGGCTTCTTTTCATTTTCTCCACTTTTCTCATCCTACTCCCTGCATTTATCTTTCTGGGATTTGTCTCATCTACTTCTTTTCCAGCTCATCCTTCTTTTATCCCCTTGCCACCCTCTCCTTTCTCTTTCTGCCTCTATCTCCACTTTCTCATCACTCATTCTGTTTCCTCTCCCACCGCCCTCTCTGGACTCCCTCCCCTCTCATCCTTCTTGCTCTCACACTGCTCTCTTAAAACCTTCATTCATTCAGGAAACATCTAAGTAAAACACATCTCCTTCCACAGCTTCTCCATGCATGCGCATCCTTTACTTGAGTGTCCTGTTCCTTCCTCTCTCATTTATCACTTGTGTCTGTTCTGCCTTTGCCATTTACCCTTATGAAACAGTGACACTTAGCCTTTCACTTCAGTTCTGCAAAGTAATGTGATTGTATAACCTCTGTTATTGTGACTTTTGAACATACCCTTTTGTGCATTCATTATGAATCCTTCATCAGGCTGCATTACATTGGTACCCAGGCGACAGCGTTAAGAGCTCGAAAAGGCTTCATAATATTAATCAGAAGAGTCCCTCAAACATTTATGCAGTGTACTTGCCACATACTGTAATTATGCTTGGCTAGAAGCCCTTAGTGTCACATTTCAATACCTTGGGAACGCCATTGCCTGTAGATCGATTTTGCAGAGTAGTGATTACCCTGCAAGATGGAAGAGTGACTTGTAAGACCACTTGCTAGCCAAGAATTGTTAATGACTAATGAACCCCACATTTAGAGGCTTGTTTGGTGGTGGAACACTTGAATCCCATCACATCCTATTTGAAGCATTTTTTGCTACACTTTCACATTTTACGTTCCCTAAACTACTTGGTTAGGTCTGACAACATTAGTCACATCCAAAGAGTTTCCCCTCTATTTTCTGGGTCACCATGGTAAAAACACAGAGAGAGTGCACTTGAGTATGATCTAAAGAAGACTATTTCATGAACATATTGGTCTTTTAGTTTGAAGACACTTTTTAGTTTTCAAGCTCATGAAACACTGCTTGAAAATCTGAGAACATGCTGATACTCTTAGATGCATACTGAAAACATCAGTACCATGGGCGCAACCATTATATGTGAGAGTCAAAATTATTGGTTTGGTCCCTCTCCACATTTACCAGGTGGTGTTGCCCAATTGCCCACTTAGTGACTTTGTTGATTTATTGTAACAAGTTTTCAAACCCCTCCAGTAACTTTTTTTTAAAGCAACTTGGGCCAAGCTTAGCCACTTTTTTGAGGTGTTATTGAAGATTTTTGGAAACTAATGTAAAAGTTTGTATTGTTCTCACTCTTAGTGAGAAAGTGATGCCACAGTTGGCCCCTACCCCGTACCACAACACCCAAAACACTCAGGCAGCCTCTCTCAGCTGTAGTCACAGCAGGAAATGTTTAATCCTCCACATCCAGAGAAAGAATCGCACATCCGCGAATCCACCTCTGGCTGCTCCTGCACTGGACCAGACTCGCTGAATAACAATGAATGTTTATTAATATATAATTCTTATTCATTTAATTGTTATAATATTTATTCAGTGACGCTGTACTGGCCTTTAGTTAGAATAAACGAAAATGGTTAGAATGTTGACATAAAAAAAAAAAACAAAATAAAAAAACTTATTTGTAGTTCTAAACATGTTAAGGGTGATTTTTTTTACATCCTTTTTATCTCTCCGCAAGTTTTATTTCTCTCATCTACAGGATCCATTTCAATTATATTCAAACTGTTAATTATACAAACTAGGTGACAATGACATTTAGAGATTTTTAGGACAACCAGTAGCTGGTTTCCTTACTGAGGAGTTGGCAACACTGTTACCAGGCGAACACATTAGTTTACCTAATGCTGTTTTATCAAAGAATCTATTACACCTATAAGAGAACTTTCATACCATTGAATGTTGACTTCAGGTTTTACTAGTTATCCACAGCAATTCAACACACGCAAGCATAAACAAAGGTGGTTTAGAGCCTAGTTCATCAACTGTCTCTGGCATAAAGTTTACCACCAGAGTGAACCGTCAGTGCAGACTGCTGAAAACTGAAGTACATAACATCAGGATAAGTGCCATCTCACAACATCCAACAAAAACCATATATTTTGTTACATGTTCTTAACATTACAATAATATAGATTACAAGGTTTTTGTGTTATTTTTTTAAACTTTATTTGACAGGTTTGTGAAGACAAACAAGGAATTTGATTTCGCTATTTCATCCAAATTCAGTAATGACATAAAACAATCATAGTTTTGTTTTTGACAATTGTACTGTTTCTTAAGGCCAAGAGTCTGTTAAAAAGTGTCTGAAGGCATAAAATGGAATTAATTTCATTAAAAGTTTTCTGGTGAAGGACACAGACCCTCCACAAGTGTCTCCCCCTACATTTCAAATGCTTCCAACACCTCTGCTTTCCATACTGTCTTTGTACCTCTTCTTCTAATTAGTTTTATTGGAATACCTATTTCAAAACTTTTCATTTTTATTGTATCCATATTATACATAAGTGAGGTGTTTTGTGTTACGAGTAGTCCTTTGATGAACTTGTGATGCAGAAATGACTAGTGAAACTTTACATTGATTCTGGTCTCCACTGACTCCTGGAATATCTCGTTCACTTGTAGCTCAGTGCTGTACGCTGTATGTATGAGTCTTTTTGGTGATAGCCTGTCTGAAGGCAGCATGCATTGTTGGAAAAAAAAAGTTGTAAATCTTTGGATATGTTGAATTCATTGTTTGCCCGATTCATTTTGACTTGCTGTTTAAGAAAAGAATCATGAATCCAGGATGTGTCAGTGCAGCAGTCCACACAGTAAAAGTTGGATGTTTTCATCTTAACAGTCTACGATTTCTCTAGAGGTATAAAATACTCACTAGGGGATATTTGTTCCTGAAGCAAAGGACATTTGGAAGACAAAAAGACAGCTTCAATAGTTTGACAGTCCTGCTCCTGAGAAGCCCAACTTCAATAAATCATACCTAAATATTAACCTTTTCACTTCTCCTCCTCAATCTTACCTGCCTTCTTCATACTTTTTGCCTCTGATGTCCAGTCCTACCAAGACTTCTCGCTGGCTGTCCTGTATTAATCTTTAAGACAATAGCTCCCAACAGTTTATATGTCAAGTCTGCCACAATCACTTTTCACTAATCACTTTCCCCCTCTCTTCACTGGGCACTCTCTCTCTCTCATACTGACATTACAGCCATCAAAGCCCTTGTGATTCTGTTCTCTGTCTGCAGGATTTGCCATCTGTTACAGCTGTAAGCTCTCCCTTTTGAAAACACACACAACTGCACACGTAGTAACCTCTCACAATAGCAACAATTTCCCTGACCTTATCTCCTCTGTGCGATTCTCTGAGGAACTAATGGCAGTGACAGCACATTTTAGCACAGACACTGTTCATCCCCGCAGCTGTCTCATAGGGGTTTCACGTTATCACTGGTATTAACGCATGTCAATGTCAAAGAAAGACATGCAGCGGAGAGGGGGAAGAGCATCGGAAATGGCTAGGCAAGAGAGCCCATAGGGACCAACTGTGTGATATTAAAGTCATTCCTTTAATCCAAATATCAAATGTCAATTTGAATTTCAATGACACATAATACTTACATTTTCACAACATTGTCAGATTTTGCTGTGGTTAATAGTTCTTTATGTCTGCAATCTTCCAAAAAGGTTGGAGGGGATGGACAGAGAACATCACTTACTGATGTTCACTTCTGGTTGCAATTAGATGAGCAGTTTTTGGATGTGACCTTTTGCTACAAGGAATAATACTCACTCTTCATAATCATCTATAATTAGAAAAATACCATAAAGTCATTATTCATCAAAAGCTAATTATATATGATTAAGATAATAACCTTCAACTGATGAAATGGTTTTGAGTAAAAATGATTAAATGCAAAGGATAGGCAACAATCAGCATTTACTCAAACCCTTTTGTTTGTTCATAGTTAAAGTTTTATTTTCCATAAGCTTTCCTCATTGTTATGTTTAATTGTGTTTATCAGTGATGTGCAGTTTAAGTCTATTAATATTGTAAATCCATCCTTCCATCCTGTTAGGATCCGTATTCCGGTGTTCTGTTTTTCTTTGCTTTTCTTATTAGGCAGAGTGTGGCAGCCTGATTTGGAGCTCCTTCTCACCTGTTCTTCATCTACACCTGGTTCTCATTCTCGTCAGCTGCAGCTATATAACCCCGGCTCAGACTTCCACTCCTTGCCAGTTCCTTGTGTTGGTGTCTGTGTCTGTGTTGTGCTGTGTCTGTGTTCGTGTTCATTTCGAGTTCCTCTGGGGGCCCTAGTGGCTTTTGGTGCTCATCCTGAGTTTGTCCTGCTTCCTGCTCTCATCAGCTGCCTTGGCCCTCGTCGTTTGTTCCTGGCTCCTAAGCATCCAGTCTCTTCTGGACTCCTCTGTATTTCTGTTTGATTTATTAAAGACTTGTTTTCCGGCTATCCGCATTGTGGGTTCAGTTTTGTTTAAGCCCCGGCTTAACACATCCATTCGCTTACAATTATCCAGATTTAGATTGAGAAGAACTTTGTCCTCTCCTCCCACTCTTCTAGGAGGTTACAAACTACAACCGGCTAAAATATATAATTTCTCTGGTGTGTCCCAGGTCTGCTTCGTGGCTTCCTCCATGTTGGGGCCCAAAACACCACCCCAGGGAAGTGTCCCGGAAGCATCCAACCAATCACTGGCACAATTTCAGTTAACTTTTCTCAGTGAGGAGCAGCACTGACTCTACTCCAAACCAATTACAAATGAACTTCTTATCTAAGGGAGTTTCCAGCTGCCCTGTGGAGGAAATTCATCTCAGACACTCTGGTCACTACCCAAAACTGATGACCATAGGTGAAGGTAGGAACATAGAGCCTTCGTAAACAGCCTTGTCTTGTCGCTTAACTCTGTCTTCACCACAACAGACCAAGAACAGTCAGTGGATGCTGTACTGATCCACCTGACAAACCTCTGCTTCATTTTTCCACCACTGACCAACATCCACATGACATGTGAACTCCTCCACTTGAAGTGGTACCTCACTTCCAAACCTGGAGGGAGCGTTCTTTTCTGACTGAGATTCATGCTGCCAGATTTGAAGGTACTGATCCTCAGTCTCCTGTTTTACACTTGATCATATGATTAATGTATTATGACACATACCATAATAAATATTATTCTTTTGTCAAATTGTCTGTATTTGTGGCTGTGTCTCCTCCTCCACTTCTGTCTTTGCTCTGAACTTTTATCCACAGCAATTCACGTATAAGTGAGGCGCAATATTCAGACTTTGGTGCAGTAAGAAATCCTGATGTATACGCACTGAGTAATCTCATAAAAGGATGGATTACAGTGAGAACTCACTTATGCACCCATATGATTGAGTTTGAATAGCTGGGTGCCAACCAAAAAGTCTGCCTGTAGGCTTCCATTAATGACTTTAATTAGATTTGGCCATTTGTAGAAAACTGGTTGAATTCACTGAGTGATGTTTGCCTATAATGATTGATCAAACACCAGATATGCGGCTGCATCCAACAAGTATCACTGAGACAGCTGGGGGTGCTGCTTCAAGAGCATTGCAGTTTTTCAAGGGTTATGGTAAGAGTTTGTTGATATACTACGCAGGATAAGTCAGTATTTTTACTATGCTGCAAGGTGTACAATGAGAAGTGACTGAGAAGGCAGCTACAATTAAGCTGGTGAAAAGTAAATGGTCATCAGTCATGACATCAGGGCTTTGTGGACGAACATGAAGAGAATTGTGGTTTTTTTTTTTTGTTTTTTTTTTTTCAAATTTGTATTTGTGCACTGATTTGCTGGGAAAAATGTAACTGTTTGCATTTGAAAACAAAAAATTCAGTCTATTCTCTGGACTTCTTTCCTATTTATTGACTATCACTTATTTTTTCATTTTCTTGCCAGCACATCAATACATTTTTTAAAAATAAAATTCTCTTTTTGTGTTTTACTATTTGCCTGCCTGTGTTTTTTGTTTTTTTTTTCTCTATAAGGAACCCAAATTCATGAAAACAGTTCCAATAGCATATTTTTCCTCATATCCAAAACGTAATAGTACCACAATATCTATCTTATTCAGGGTCATGGGGGTCTGCAGGAGCCTATCTCAGCTATCTTTGGGTGTAAAGTGGGGTACACACTGGATAGGTCACCATTCTGTTGCAAACCCACATAGAGACAAACAACCACACACACTCACTCCAATGGTCTATCTAGAATTACAAATCAGCCTAAAAGAGATGGATTTAGATTCATTCATTTTCTATACCCCCTTAATCCTACACAGGGTCATGGGGGTCTGCTGAAGCCTATCCCAGCTCATTACAGGGAGAAGGCAGAGGTACACCCTGGACAAGTCACCAGTCCAATGCAGGGCGGCATATACACTACCATACATCCTTACACTCACAACTATGGGCAATTTAAAATCATCAATCAACCTAACTTACATGTTTTTGGACTTTGGGAGGAAGACGATTAACTTGGAGAAAAACCAGACAATCCAGACAAGGAGAAAATGCAAACACCAGCCAGGCCCAATAGTTGAACGAGAAAACTTCTTGCTGTGAGGAAACAGTGCTAACCACTAAGCTGCTGTATCATTGTAGCATTTTTAGACTGCAGAAGGAAACAGGAATACCTGGAGAAAGCCCACACAAGCATAGGAAGAACATGCAAACTCAGCATGGTGGCTGTGTAGCCCCATGCCAGCTCCTTCTATCTCCTTAAAAATATTTTTAAGCATGTTACATTTGTTCATTATCAAACACAGGTGTATTATAGTTTTTCTAAGAAAATGTAGACATTACATTTTTTAGACAACTTTTTTAGAACCTTGAATACAGTAGCTTTGCAATTTTCGATGGACAGTTTCACTTTAAGATTTTGAAAAAGAGGTGGAGACATGCAACAATTCTGGAGCCCAAAAAGGGTAAAAATTTCAGTTTTTGAGCCTATACTGCTAAATGTGCAACAGTACATTCTGCAAAATAAACCAAAACAGTAATAATGATTAAGTCAGACTGCACTGACATTTTCATTAATTTTAAAACTGAATTCAACAGAAAGTGATGGTATCTTAATGTTTTGGCAAAAATGTTGTTTAAAATGACTATATATAAGAATGATCCTGAGATTTGATAACTTGCAAACACATCCTTGATTTTTGCCTCATGAGCAGCTTATAGTGGTTTCATGATTTCTCTGATTTAATATCTTGCTTTAAATTCTACACATATTCTGTGTTTTTGGATCTTCAGTGAGTTTTCAGTGGGTTAAATGTTTAACAGCAAAATGAAACAAATTAATTTTATTGTCCCATTACAACTTTGAAGTCATGCAGGTAGAAAACACAACACTCCATGTTATACAGTTTTAAAAAAAAAATCATCTAACCATATCTTAAGTACTGTTGCATCTTGCAACAAACACTGACAGAGTTTGATATTCTTGTTCACACCCTCACGTCTTCCCTGTCAGTGACACATCACAGAGCAGGGAGACAGCTGCTGGATACTTCGACAGCAGGACCTCTCTGTGTACTGTGGGTTTGAAGTGTAAATGTGACTCCTTATGGATGAACAAGAAAAGGCTCCCATTGTTTTGAATTATTAATGTGTGTGTGTGTGTGTTTTTTTTTTGTACTTGTGGATCATAAAGCTCCACTTTCACTCCCTTCACTTAGTAATAAGGGTAACTCCTGTACGTAACTGTCACAATATTCTGTGAATACAGGGACGTGTGGGTGTGTACTTTCCTAACTACTGCATGATTATTAGTGCACTGTGTTTCAAATTGGGCTATCCTTCTTAAGATGGCTTCCTGGTGTTATGGTCTGACATCTAATTTAATTGTACAGCTCTTTCACAGTGTGGCTATAATTCTATTGCTGACTCTCCATCTATCTCTTTGGCGATGTTTACCACAGTGATTCTGCAATCCACACAGATCAAAAAGTTCAGATTAAAGCAGGTTCAAAAGAAAAGATTGTACTCATTAATGGCCTTTAACTTGCAGCAGACCTTGAACAAACTTTGCAACACTGAACACTTTGTGCTGCTGTACCAACCATATCCTTGCTTTTAAAGCTTAAAGCTCCAAAGAAAACACTTCACACACTTTGGAGTGAACACACATCACTCCAGAGGATACACTTAAAGGAGGAGATACCCGAAGGAATGCCAGAACAACACAGAGAAAGACCTCATGTAAGACTCAAACGCCATTGCCGTTAACCTGAAATACTGCACAGAAACCCATTAGTTAGCTTGTCATGGGTTATTGAAAAGCTTGCATCAAGTGATGTCTTTATTTGCTGCTTTGCTGTTCTCCTGTTACCTGATTGCTGCCAGTACGCTCAAATGCACACAAGGCAAAAATGCACTGTGTTGTGCATGCACCCATTATATTGCAAGAATTTTATAATTTCCCTTTGGGAATCAATAAAGTATCATAAAAATGCACTGAACTGAAATATTCCAGTACAAATGACAAATTTTTTGATTAAAAAAAATCACTCATCCTCCAAAAACACACTGTCTGCCATCACTAATGATAACCAGCTCCTTTCACTGAGCACCAAAGCAGTTGGTTCTGCTGAGGAATAGCTTCATCTCCATATGAGGCAGCTGTTCAGGTTGCAGGGTGGCCCATCGCTGGCAAAGATCAACAGCTTGTTCATGCACAAACACCCTAATTAAGAAAAATGAAAGAGGAATGGTGAGTAGGACAGAGAGGGAAAAAAGAACTATGGAAAACAGAGTGAGTGGCTAAGTGGTGTAGAGAGGTGAGGGAGAAAGGAGTACAAGATAACTTTATGAGGAAAAGATGTGGTGACATCTGAAGCATGGGGATCCCTTCACACTGCATATGTCTCCATTCTCCATCTGTCAGGATACCACACACACACACACACACACACACACACACACACACACACACACACACACACACA